>WAAB01003639.1:0-11719 GCA_013389865.1 Piaya cayana | reverse complement strand
TTTTTAATCCTTGCTCCAACACTTTCACCCAGCTGGACATCATTCAATGTGTAAATCAGGAAATGACTCCTTTTTAGGAAAGATAGGGATTGCTAAAAGATGCATCAGGAGTTGCTCCACTGGGAAACAACTACCAATATTAAAATGAGAGTTAATGAGATGGCTGGACATGAGGAGTACTCTCCTTATCTACTACTTCATTAACTCCTCTGGATCAAAAACGTACTGCTGGTTAACAATGTCCTTTTGGGTAGATGTTAGAAAGCAACTTCAGGATGGGCAAAGCCCAGAATACTGTACCAGGAATGTTGAGCCAGAGGAGTAGAAATGGACTGAAAGTTGGCAGCACAGTGTGCAGGGGTGTTCAGTGACTAATAACAAAAGCCTGTTCTTAAGCAGGGGCCTCATCTGTTAGAAAATATTGAGGAGAAAGATGTTTGTGTACTGGCTGATCACAGGATGAGTATGAACCATCAACAATGTTCTGGTGAAAGAGGCAAATTTAGTGTGAGAACTCATCAGGTGAGTTCTCAAGGGCCTTAGTTCCCCTGTATAATACAGTTGTGAAGAATGATGATGATATAGATGTCTGAGGACATTGAGTTGTAACTAAACACAAGATCATGTTGAAAGGAAGCCTATAAGATGACCAAGCAAAATTAAAGGAGTGAATATTTGGAAGAGACAGGAGCCTAAACTGTCAGAAGAAGAAAACTGAGATATGGTGATGAACACATCTGGACTGCAAATCAGGAGTCTTTTTATCCACCACAGGGGTCTAAATGAGAGGCCTATAGTAGCACAGGATTGGTTTTTATGGTCCATAAGCCTTCATGTGATTCAATGCTACCACACAACTGTTGGTTAAATTGCTGCAAGTTTTATATATTGTAAGCACAAAGTCAAGAAGTAGAAGCCAGTTTGCCAAAAATGCATGAAAGCAAGCATTGGTAACTGGTTTGACTATGGAATTTTGCAGAGATTTAAACTAAGCGTTTTCAATCTCTGTGTTTGCAAGCCCTGAGTTTGAGGCAAGATAAGTCAAGATAACTCAAGGGAATGCTGATTTCATGAAAACTGGCCCTGCCCATATTTGCACTGACTTAAGTACATGAGAGCTTGTTACTAGATCACAGAGTAGTGATTTCCCTGTGTTGGTAAGCTTGTAGGTGACACTAAGCTGGGAGGTAGTGTCGGTCTGCTGGAGGGCAGGGTGGCTCTGCAAAGGAATCTGAACAGGCTGGACCACTGGGCTGAGACGAATGGCATGAGATTCAATAAGACCTGCACTTGGAGCACAACAACCCTGTGCAGCTACAGGCTAGGAGAAGTCTGGCTGGAAAGCTGCCTGGAGAAGGACCTGGGGATATTGATTGACAGCTGACTGAACATGAGCCAGCAGTGTGCTCAGGTGGCCAAGAGGGCCAATGGCATCTTGGCTTGTATCAGAAACCATGTGGCCAGCAGGTCCAAGGAGGTTATACTCCCTCTGTACTTGGCACTGGTGAGACCACTCCTTGAATGCTATGTTCAGTTCTGGGCCCCTCACCACAAGAAGGATGTTGAGGCTCTGGAGTGTGTCCAGAGAAAAGCAATGAAACTGGTAAGGGGACTGGGGTACAAATCTTATGATGAACATCTGAGGAAACTAGGGTTGTTTAGTCTAGAGAAGAGGAGGCTGAGGAGAGACCTCATTGCTCTCTACAAGTACCTGAAAGGAGGTTGTAGAGAGGAGGGTGCTGGTCTCTTTTCTCGAGTGACAAGGGCCAGGACAAGAGGGAATGGCCTCAAGCTATGCTAAGGGAGGTTCAGACTAGATATCAGAAAGAAATTTTTCACAGAAAGGATCACTGGGCACTGAAACAGGCTGCCCAGGGAGATGGTTGAGTCACCATTCCTGGTGGTGTTTAAAAGACAGGTAGACAAGGTGCTCAGGGACATGGTTTAGTAGTAAACAGTAATGATTGGACTTGATGATCCAGTGGGTCTTTTCCGACCTGCTGATTCTATGACTGTGATGAAGGAAGAGAGGGATGCTCAAGTAATTCTTGCCTAAAAGGGGCAATTAAAAACTAGAGGGGTTTGGAGACTAAAGATAATGCTTGATCATTCAGGTATACTCAGTAGCGTGTAACTGCTGCAACCTTTCCCTGAACTGATGCTCCTACAACTGTGGCCCAAGATGAAGCCTGTGTCCTTCTCATCATAATTTCTCTTATATGAAATAGACACTGTCTATTTGTCAGTACAGACTTGAAATACTTTTTGCTTGCACCTCTTATTCCCATTCAGCAGTGGTTTCACTTCTGTATTTTAACAGTAGTGTAATTTAAATAGGGAAAGTCACACCTGCTGGAGGAAAAAAAATCTCTTTTCTTGGAGGGGCTTGGGTGATTTTGTTTGAGACTGTTTGGCAGAATCAAAAGTCAGCAGACAGCCTTAGAAAAACTAACACAACTGCTATGTGATGAGGGTTCTGCTGTGGTATCATGTAGGGCCTGGGGATGTTGCTTCCTCCCACTGCTGTACTTGAGCAGGGTACCACAGGACCTCACTCACCTGCAGCCAGTGTGTAGCAACCTCAGGTTGTAACTGCTCTGCTTGCTTATACATCAAATCTAGGGTGTTGCTTGCTCTTACCTAAACTCCGGGGTGCCTCCGTGGTCTGTTCCTCTAAGTTGTGAGAAGAGGGGTACTCTTGGGTCAGAGGGTAGTCTAAAGTGGATGGCTGTGACAGGGCATAAGAACAGAGAGTGAGCATGTGATGGATCTCTGCAGCTCCTTCTGTGATCTGCTTTTTATACTGCTTTGCAGCTTTTCTTACATACACTTTGAATCTCAGTTACGTTCCATGCTGGTCCAGTCTCAACCAAGTGAAGCATATTCCTGTTAAAGGAGAATCTCTTCTTATCTATTTAGTACCAGATATAGTGTGAGAAACACTCCTAAAATATGAAAAAGGACAAAGTCTTCGAAGCAAAGATAATAATATTTTTATTTTACAATTCAGCACTGAATTGGATGCCCTTCTAAAAAAGGCATACCGCAGAGGCTGGTCACAGGTTTTTTATACTGGTTGAACATGTGTATTCAGACAGACTTTGAGATGACCCCCCTTTGTGTTCCTTATGGTCTTTATCTTGTCTCCTTCCTCATTGTCTCTTCTTGATGAGTTCAAGTCTGCCTCGTTAAAATAAGTTAAAATCTTGTTACAATCACTTCCTTCCTTAAGCTGTCCAGGATTTACATATTCGTTACAAAGGCATGCAAACCATCTTCAGCAAAAACCATCAATCAGTTATCACATATAGTGTGCATCTGAGAAGGTCTCTAATGACTTTTAAGAGCCTAGGAAATGGTTCAGGACCTTGTTCTATTTGTGCAGCATGTAAAATGACTCGTGATAGTTGGGAGGGTTCAGAATGAGACACCTGAGTGCTTTTCCAGCAAACCAGGTACAAGCAGTGTGCTGCTAGATTACTTACCTTTCTCCAGGGACTTATCTTCTATGCCTGGTCCCACAAATGGATGCCAAAGGCTTGAATCATCTACACTAAGGCTCCTGATGTTGCAGGACCTGTTGCAGCTCAGACAGAAAATTCCCACCATTTCTAATTCTATTAAAAACATCTCTAGTAACATGATGATAGAGGCACTGTTCATTCCTGCTGTGTAGTATGAACAGTGTAACCCAAAATGCTTATTTCAAAGTATTAGCTCATGTCCATCAGGCTGTCAGTTAGCAAGCACAGGGTTTGTTTTGATCATCAACTTTCCCTGTGTTTCCTCCTTGCTCTGAGAAACTCCCTGGTAGCAGTTCATTCTCATATTGCTGCCTCCTGCTAAGTTAATTTTCCATGTATGCTTTTTTCCAGCCTGTGTGGTTCCACTGTAGCCACTCCAAGAGAAGTACAGAGCTCAAATCAGAGAATCAGATGGATCCTGATGAAGCAAGACCAATGCCCTCACCTTTCTGTTCACTGGGAATGGTTTGGGCTGTGAAAGCCAGTTGGAGAAGATAGGAGCTCCTAGCAACTCTGCCAGGTTGACATCCTTGGTTTGGTTCCTCCCACACTTGAAAAACACAAGGCAAAGCAAGGATGAAAGGCACTGGATCAGGCTGAGACCAGTTTATCTGCATCCTTGCTTTAATTTAAATCACAAAGCAGCAGGTACGTAGACCTAACTTCTCTTTGCATTAAAGTGATACTGTATGAAGAGGTATGGCATGTATGTTTATTTTTGTCTCAGGGTCATGTTTATAAGGCAAAGTAAATATTAGACTGTATCCCCATTCAGAGACTGAAATGATTCAAACACCAGACTTACAAATTCTTACAAAATCAGTCTTTATATTTTATCTTGTTAATGTTTTTCTGAAAACTGAGTGCAAGAAATTCTTTGAGTCAGATTTTTTTTTCTACAGTAAAGTCTAAGCTTATTACATGATATTAATAATGTGGTCCTGCTTATTAGAGATAAACAGACTGAAGAAGGTACAACTTGATATTAAACCGAAAAACATACTGAAACTTACCCTTTATCAGAAGGTAATTTAACAGTCATCTTTATTTACCGTAAGCCTGCTATGCTTTCTCTTCTGCTAAAGAGAAAGAGTGCTTGAAGTATGTTTATGTAAGTGGAAGGTAGATAGGTATTTATCTAGAAATAACTGGGGTGGTTCTGATTTAAGGGGGATTTGGGGCCAGCAATTGATGAGCTTGTGACTAACTGCAGCACTTTCTGGGGTTGCCATCACAACTTCTCACAACTGTCTTAGCTTGAACTTGTACTGGGAATCACTAACTTATATTCTGTGTTGAAAACTGTAGCCTTGAGATCAGGTGCCTCTTTATGTCTGCTCCTGGGAGAAGAGCAACTCCTTCACCTGCCCCAATATCTTACTCTGTGCTTGAGGGCTGCTTCTGGCTACCTGTGCTCACATGAGTGCTGCAGGGCTGCTCATCTTCAGCCTCATATAAAAAGGCTGCAATGCTTGCAGGAGAGAAAGCTGTCTTAGGAGCTTAGCAAATCCAACACAAATCTAAAACCCTTTCTGTGCCTCTGTTTTCTAGGAGACAGAGACAGTAAAGTTTACGTTCCTAGTAACAGAAAAGTGAGTGAGCAATGTCTGTAGGTTCTACATGTGACACTTCATGCAAATCAGTGCACTGCTGCTTCACAATAGGTTTTGTGCCATTCTCCACTTGGAAACAGTTTGCCTAAACTAGCAGCCCTGGTAGACCTGTCTGTTTCTCCCCAAGGAAACTCCAGGATGTTTCCATCACTCCCTCTCTTGCCAGCATGCAAACCTGACTGAGGGGGAGTTTGTCATAGCATTTAGGAAAGCTGGCACTTAGCACAAGCTAAGTGAGGACATAGATGGGTGACAGAAGCATTGCACTCTCAGTACTGTCCCCAGGCATCTTGGCCATGGGGCATAGCTGTTACTCCACTAGGAGAAAGAAGTAAGAAGGGCAGGGGAGGTGGGAGAGGCCTGTTTGTTTGCCATGCCCCTGCCTCTTCCTCTGCACTGGCATAAGGCTGGCTGTGCCATGCTGTACAGCAGGGCTGGGACCTAGTGCTCAAAGGTGACAGGGTAGAGTGATGCAAGCATAGAGTCTGTTATGGTCCCTAGGCACAGGAAGCTCATTTAGTCTTCACCTGTGGCAGGTTTTTCCATCATTGCTCTGTCTTGCGGATGGGGCACAAGGACAGTTTGATCCCTATGTGCTGTGCATGCTCCTGGTTTCCCAAACACAGCCAGCAGCAAAAGGCACTGCAGTGGATGAGTGAAATCTTCCCATGTGTCTTTGCCTTGAATAGAGCTATCTAGTTGGAGCAAAGCAGCTCATGGCACATGGGAGCCAAGCTTGGTCTTCCTACAAAGACACTGAAATGGTCATGGTGCTGCCAATGCCTGAGCAATGCTATCCTTCAGAAGGGTGCCTGGGGAAAGACACCTACTGCCCAGGCCTGCCCTGATGCAGGAAGCTCTCACTGGCTTGGATGCACAACCAACTTCCTCTACATCCACTGGTCTTGTAGTTGAGACACCTCTGCTCAGGGCAGCTCCCACTAGACCAAAAAACATACTTTGGAAATCCAAACCCTATGATAAATCTTCACCTGCAGCCTGGACTTGTGCCCAAACCCAGCTGGAGATTGCATGTGCTTATTTTGAATTACTCATTCCAGAGTGTGTACTCGTCTTCCTCCCACAAGAACCGTGGATGTTCTTAACATATTTAATGTCTCTTGGGCTTTGGCTACAGGCATAACCACTGGCATGCCCAACTCTTTGTGGTCCCATTCACAGCCTTGATGGTACCTCCTTTCCCAGTGTGGTTCAAAGGTCCCTGAGGGGGTGACACTGGAGCACTGGCGATGGGATCCAGTATTCCTTTTGTGAGAACAGAACACTGGAAGATGATCTCTCCTGCTGCCATTGGTGACAAAGCGGCAAACAGAAAATAGCCTGTGGAGGTTATGTGAGGCAAGAGATCTAATCTCTCTCCGCCTGCATGTGAAGACCTTTCTTTGACTTTTTGCTCAAGAAATAAATTATTTTCAATCCCTGTAAGTTAATTTCTGCAGTTAATAAATTATTGATTGGTTAGCAAGGCCATGAACTGCATGTCACAGTAGGAAAACCATGGCTCTGGTTTCCCAGGCTGCACGATATTTTACGGGGAAGATTTGCTTTTGGAAAGTCACTCCTGATAGATGCACTACCTACCTATGCACCCTCTGAGGGATGCAAAACCTGGAAGCTCTGCCTCCAGCTGGGCAGCAAATCCAACTGCTATTTCAATTTACCTGTGGTTTAGTCTATATTTTTGTCACTTAAACTTTCCTTCAATCTACACAGATAGATCTTTATTTACCTGTATGTATTGAGCAGCCTTTTGACCCTTTGTAGACACAGACCCACAGCCCTCTCCATGCCTCTTGCAGGAGAGCAGACCAGTGCTGGTGCCACTCTAGTGACAGCAGAGTCTCTGCTTCACCCCTTCTCATCCTTCCAGGCTGGACTCAGTCCCAGCCACCTGCCAGAGAGCTCTGGGGCAGATCTTCCACCCTACAGAATAGAACCTGCCTGCCTCCCATTGCTGCCCTGCTTCTGGCTCTTCCTGCAAACTGCTGAGCAGATAATGGTCCTAAAGCTGCACTGACTATTCTGGCACTGCTTGCAGGGCTTCCAGTGCAGCTCAGAGTTTTCCAGTTGCTTGGGTTTATAACTCTTAGTTATTGCAGAGAGCTTGGAGGTAATCTTCACGTCCCAAGTGTGTGCTTTATTTAGATAGGCTCTTCCCCTCTCACTGTGTGGTAAGGGTAGTCATTCTGTGTCCATGGTGTTGTGATTTGGGATATATTGGCCTTTGACACTTAAAGCAGTCAGAGGTCAACGACCTATGCAGCCAGAGCAAATACTTCCTGCAGTGATCTGCTCTGTTCCAGCCAGTAGAGGTGTTGGGGCTCCAGTTGTGAATGTGCTTGATTACACTGCTGTTCCCCAAGGTGATGACAGCTGTGTGCAAGTCAGGCAGAACCAAGTCAAAAGTGATACCTTGAAAAGTCATAGTAATCACAACTGCAATACTGATGGCTTTGCCAAAATCAGCTTGCAAGTCACATTTAAACAGAAACCTGCTGCTTATTTTCATCTATGGCAAAATAATCCAGGTTACTTTCAAAATGGAGTTCCCTTCTGTCCTTTGTTTTTTGCCTTTGTTAAAGTATTTACGGCTTTTCTTCGTTCTATGACACTTCCATGTTCCTCTGTACAATTGCAACCCTCTTGATTTCTTGTTGATACCAAAACCAACTGAGATTTATATTGTTATTCCTTTATTTCCTAATTTTGGAAACAATAGTCATTGAAGTGTAATGTCATCCTGGACTGTACATGTGGAAGAAAAAACATGAATGAGTGAAATCATTTCCTCCAGCTTCTATCTACAGTATCAGGATAGGGAATGCTGCTATTTTTAGGATGTGGATCCTTGCATTCATTTCCAATATGCAATTCCCCACGCAACCCAAATTGCTTTGGGTTTGGTTTTAATTTGCCAGTATCCTTCAAAGATGATCTACTCCACAGTGCTGTACTGCATATTAAGGCTCTGGACATCCTGTCTGTCCTCCAGCCTAAACAATACATGAACTCTACTTGTCAGACCTGCTACCCTATGTTTCCAGTGATGGCAATGGAAAAATATGTACTTGGACTCTGGCACATCAGAGCTCTGCATCTTGCTGTTTTTATCTGCTGAGATTTCTTCCTGGTGCCTCATATGAGAACTCATTTTCCTCCTGTGATGTCTCTGTGCAGAAATCTTTTTTACCTACTGTCCTACATGGGTGAGGAAACCTCTGGGCTTCTCTGTTTGCCACTTTTCATGTGCAGCCCAAATGATGCAGAGACTTTGGGAGGATGAGCAGCAGGCCCAGAATTTTCATGCAACAAGACAGATCGCAACAGGGTTGTGAGCTTTTATCCCCAGCTGCTAGTATGTTTAATAAGGGTTTCACTCTAGGCCATTAAGCTGACAGTCTTTGATAGCTACAAGTCATCTGCAGGTTTACTTGGAGCACGTAAGTGAGCCTGTCAGTCTATGACTGCACAGTGAGTACTTATAGAATCACAGAATAACCATGTTGGAAGAGACCCACTGGATCATTGAGTACAACCATTCCTATCAAACACTAAACCATGTCCCTCAGCACCTCATCCACCCGCACCTTAAACACCTCTGGGGAAGGTGAATCAACCACCTCCCTGGCTAGCCTGTTCCAGTGCCCAATGACCCTTCCTATGAAAATTTTTTTCCTAATGTCCAGCCTAAATCTCCCCTGGTGGAGCTTGAGGCCATTCCCTCTTGTCCTGTCCCCTGTCACTTGGGAGAAGAGGCCAGCTCCCTCCTCTCCACAACCTCCTTTCAGGTAGTTATAGAAAGCAATGAGGTCTCCTCTCAGCCTCCTCTTCTCCAGGCTAAATAACCCCAGCTCTCTCAGCCACTCCTCATACTTATTAGTGTGAATTCATTGTGAGCAGGAAGAATCACAAGTGAGCCAGGCAGATATCTTGTTTTCCAGGACTGAGGATCTCCTGCTGCACAGGACTCAATAACGGATGCTCACACTTGGCACCATAGTGCAAGCAGGAGGATGTGCTCACTGCCTAGCATGGTCCTCTCTGTCTTCATGCAGGTCTTCCTTAATAGTAGAGGTTCACAAAAAACAACAGGGGAGTGACTGGGAAAGTGCAGGATATTGGAGTGCTAAGAGGATCTGAATAGGACAGTGTTAGACTTTGTTTCTTCTAGAGACAATGCCATGAGTAGTATCTCTACTATTACTATTCTTGGGGGTAGAAGTCTGTCTTTCCCAATGTGACTAAAGACGCAGTGTTCCTGCTATCAGACCATGGACAATGGAAGAGCGTAATTAGGAATAATTGGAAGATGGTGGCATGCATCTTGGGCCAGATGTTTCCTGTCACAGTTTTTGGTTGCTAATGAGAACCTCTGATTACTGAGCCTGGCTATTAAACTTTGTAGTCCTCGTGTGACTAATGATTTCAGGTGGAATATCTTCCAGAGGGTGGTGTTTAAAATCCTGGGAATCTGGCTAGAAGGAGCACAGGTACCTTGCCCCACTGAACAAAGGGAGGTGTTCCCAGGCACATTCTGCTTCAGGGAGAGTCAGAAGTCTTTTTCAGTTAGGTCTTCACTATGGTTAAGATTATAACTGTGTTTATTCATTATCTGTTGATGCTAATTACTTCTCTCTAGGCTTTCTGAAAGCACAAATGAAAAGGAATTTGATAATAGGGCAATTATGAAATAATTTAATGATTATTTTGACTATTTAAGGTTCTACCACTATTGTTGGTGTCTGTTAGAATGTGGATTTTTTTCCTTGTAAACACTTTGCCTGGAAACAGTAACAAAAATCCCCAAATACTTGCAAAGCAAAGGCATCAGCATGAACATTAGCGGAGGGGATGCCAGAAGATCTCAGGAATCTGTGTGACTGGAGGAAAACATGGCAAATGGCACTTACTGATCACCACAAAGCAATGTGTACAGGAAATAAGAGCTTGCCCTAGGGATATGAAAATAGTTCTTGCCTCTCTGGAAGGCTGTTGGAATCACTGTAGATGACCAGCTGAAAGCCTCACCCTTGCTATTAGTGTGAGTGAAAAAGACAAACAGAATTCAGAGCAAAGCGAAATGTAAATCCATATTGTACCCACACAGGCAATGCTGATGGTAGTTCTGCCCAGTTTATGTGAGAACTATTACAGTGGAGCTGTAGGAAATCCAGTTAAGGACAACAAGGATGATGACTACACAGAGCTTTTCTTTAGAAAGAGGTCATTGTGAGGAGATGAGGTAGAGACTGGTGCATTTATCAACAGAGAAATGAAATGTTTCATTCATGATTGTTCATAGTAGAATCATAGAATGGTTTGCATTGGAAGGGACTGTAAAGCCTATCCAGTTCCAACCCCTTACCATGAGTAGGGATGTCTTTCACTGTATCAGGTTGCTCAGAGCCTCATCCACCCTGGCACTGACCACCTCCAGGGATGAGGCATCCATGATTTCTCTGGACAACCTGTGTTAGTGCTTCTGCATCTTCCCAGGAAAATATTTCTTCCTAAGATATCATCTCAAATTCCCCTCTTTCAGATGAAAACCATTCCCCTTCGTTCTATCCCTGCACTCCCTGATAAAGAGCATCTTCCCAGCTTTCCTGTAGGCTCCTTTCAATACTGGAAGCTGCTGTAAGGTTTCCCTGGAGCCTTCTCCAGATTGAACAACCCCAGCTCTCTCAGGCCTTCCTTGTATGGGAGGTGCTCCAGCCCTTGGATCACCTTTGTGATCTCCTCTGTACTCACTCCAACAGATCCACATCCTTCCTGTGCTGAGGGCTCCAGAACTGAATGCAGGGCTACAGATGGGGCCTCTCCAGAGTGGAGCAGAGATGCAGCCCAGGATACTGTTAGCTATACAAGTGCAGAGGCATAAGGTAAAATTATTCAACATCACATAAGCTAAAGTATTTTCACAAGATGTGATCCAAATGCAATGAATTGCTCCACAATATTTTAGAGTCCAGAAATACACCCAGTCATAGGGGTTAGATACATTTGTGGAAAGTAGGTCTGTTACTGACTATCAAAGACTTTGGCTCAAAGTCAGGAAATTTTGTTTACTGGCAGGTGTAAAGTGAGGTTTCATATTATGCCTGCACCTCTTCATATTCTTTCTGAAGAACTGACTTTCTACTACTATCAGAAAGAGTAGGATACTGGGCTAGATATAAGACCAGTCCTGAATGAAGACAACTGTGAATAGGGTCGTATAAAATTTAAAGATCCCTCTGTTGGACAGTTATTGTGAGAATTGGTCGGTGGGTTTTGCTGCAGCTGGTTTGTATGCTTTTGTGATGTCAGGAGATGGTGTGAGGACAATCTTCAGACAAAATTGGATAACCTAAATAAATATTCTTTGAGAACTTACACCATTCTTTGTCTAAAACTAGTATGTATACTGAAGGCAAATCCTGGCCAACTTGTGCAGTAGTGAAGGATGTGATTGTGATGGAGTTTGGCTTCTTTGCTAGTCAAAACAAGGACAGTTCCCCCACAGGAACAAAGAGCAGACCTGAACACATCAAGAGCTGACAATGAGGAGGGAGATAAGAT
>WAAB01003637.1:0-11653 GCA_013389865.1 Piaya cayana | reverse complement strand
GATTAGATTCCTCCCAGAGCACCGAAGTGTTCTGAATAACTCATTTTTTAATTATCATCAGCTCTAATGTTTGGTTTGATAGTTAAGTGCAGCAGCTGTATTTACAAAATAGTTTTTCTACACAAATGGCATAAGAATAGGAAAAGAGACCAAGAATCCTCAAATACTTGACTATTTTTTGGATGATACAACTAGAAGTTCTGAAGAAATCATAGAATCTCTCAGTGATGTTTGTGTTGCAGGCTCAAGATCTTTTTCTTAATATCAGATCAGATTTGGTGGTGGTTTCCAAAAATCAGGTGGTTTCCAACAATCATACCTTATGATTTCAAATACTGAGATATAATGTTTAGTAGAAATTTTCATGCAGCCTGAAAAAAAAAGTGTATGCATTCTAGTTACAGTGAAATTGTGCAAATTCTGACTGGGTTACTGATGTGAAAATCCTTATTAATTTTGTTTCACAAAAATCTTTTTTATCACATCACTGAACATGATATCCCACTCTTATTAATTTATCAATCCAACAAGACTATGCAAGCCTCCTTTCTTTACAGCTTTATGACTATAAAGCAGTTTATGCTTCTTGTCTATTATATCTTCTTATGTTTTAATTAGAACTGCTTTGATAGTGAGCACTGTAGAAGTAGATGGATGGCTCAATAGAAAATAAAAGTCTATCAAAGATAACTATACCTAAAATGACTGTCCACCAAATGGGCAGAAAGAACTTATTTTATCAGAATTGATCTTATTTCTTTAGTCATTTTTATCGGGAAGAAACTTTACAGTAACTCCTAACAGTAAGAACATATTTAACCTTCCCTCAGTGCTGTTTCAATTAGATTTTGAATGGCATAGCAGCCTTTCGATGGAGTTTGTAAAAGAAACCAGAAGAGCTAATATCCTGTCGCTTTGATGCCTTTTGCATCTCTCGTTTGTAGTTTTATTGTAAGATCTTTTTAACCTGAAGAGGCACTTATGTGGATCTGTTGCTTAGAAATGACAATCTAGCTTTATTTCAAATGTGACTGAGAAACAAATGGTTACTCAGCCTCAACTCTGCACAAAAAAAACCAACAAACCCCAGACTTTGACGTATCAATCTAATATGGTAAGGAGAGTCACTTGAAGGGTACATTGGCCTTAAAAGAGGCTGTGCAGTAGTTTGAGCAATGCATGGAAGCAATCATCTTAAAGGCAGTGTTGTAGTCAGAGTAATATCTTTTTCTTCAGTTTTAGGAATGCTGCATGGTGAAGAAGGTAAAATAGTGCATGCCTACCCAGAATGCACACTGAGCAAGCACCAGACCCCTTGCTTTTCACAAAGTAAACCATTGCATAGTTAACCATGGAAACACTGCTCTCTAAACAGTGTTGCTGGTGCCAGTTTCAGAGACTGAGGCTGAACAGTAACTGTAGCTACCTGTAATATCCAAGAGACAGAGGCAGTTTATTCACCTGTAGGAGTAAACTGTGAGGGAGCCCAGGGAGGCAGCAAACAGGGATTGTGCCCTCACTGACCAGGGATGCAGTCTGACACTACCAACTCAAGAATTTCAGATAAGGTCTGGAGAGAGAAGCCAGAGTCAGTCATGAGTGCCATGACTGCCAACTGAGTACATAGTGACAAGATGGGTCCAAGGACAAACCAGAAAGGTCAGGCTCAGCTGGTACAAAGCTGGCCAGAAGCATGACTACGATATAGCCCAACGCCTCAAGCAAGGAGTAAAAGCAACAATCTTGACATAAATGCAGCTCCTAAACCAGATGGAGGGTGTATGGGTGGTTTTCCTAGCTCTATCACACATTACCTCTTTTTCAAGCAGCCTAATCCCAGGCTTCACAGCTACACTGTGTCAGAGTTTGAGCAAAAACCCTGATCAATGGTCAGAATTTGCTAGGATTCTTGTTACACACAGGCATAAACAAAAGAAATCACAGCATTTGTGAATAAAACACACAGCAAGTCTTAATTTTATTTTTTTGTTTTGTTAGACTACAAGGCCTGTGGTAAATATTCCCTAGATTTGTGGGTAATTCCTTTAATACACTAGCTACAATCCACAATCTAGGAAGACTCCTCACTCTTGTGTCATGATTTACAGCCTTAATCAAACTTCTTCAGAAAAAAAAGTCTCTCAATTTTCACTTTTGCTTTCACGATTGCATTTATTAGCTAATTATTCAGCAATTTGACACAATTTCTAACAAATGTATTATGCTCTTCTAGCATAAATGCTTCCAGCCTTCATATTCTACACTCACGTATGACAACCACTTAGGAAATGTTCTGCTTCCAAAGAGTCTCTATGCAAAATGTTAGAGAGAGAGTAAACCTTACACCAGTCCTTGTGTTAAGGAAACCCATAAAATCTGGAGGTTATCTAGTCCAATCCCTTGTTTGGATTCAGCAAACCAGATCAAATTGCTTAGGGTCTTCTATATACAGACTTTGAAAATCTCAAAGGAAGGGTATTCCATGGCATTTGTGTAACACTCTCCAGTGCTTAAACGAATATTGTAAATATTCTGCGTTCTCTCTTAAATCTGCTTTAAAATTCCTTTTTTTTTTTTTTTTTTTTTTTTTTTTTTTTTTTTTTTTTTTTTTTTTTTTTTTTTTTTTTTTTTGCAACTTCTGACTGTTGTCTCCTCTCCTTTTGCGGCACATCTCCAAAAAGCTTCTATCTTCACCACATATTTCTTTTACTGACAAGATTTGACATTACAGAATGAGCAGGCAGTATCCCATATGTCTCTACTTAACCTGTTGTTCTTCAGTCTAAACAAACCCGTCTCCTTCAGCCTCCTTTTGAATACCATGTACACAAGCCCCTGAATCTCTCGCTGGCCCTCCACTGAACTTGCTGAGCAGACAACTGGGCTCATGAGTGCTGAGCAGAGAGAGGTAGCTGCTACTCCTGACACATCAGCTACAGGCCTGCCAAAAAAAAAATGTATAGTGTGTTATTATTTATTTCAAAGAATCAGAGAATAGTTTGAGTTGGGAGGGACCTTAAAGATCATCCTGTTCCAACCCCTGTACCATGGGCAGGGACATCTTCCACTAGACCAGGCTGCCCAAGGCCCCATCCAGCCTGGCCTTGAACACCTCCAAGGATGGGGTGTCCACAACTTCCCTGGGCAACCCTTTCCAGTGCCTCACCACTCTCATGGTGAAGAAATTCTTCCTTATATCAAGCCTAAATCTGCCTGTCTCCAGTTATTTTTTGAGGTATACTTGATCATTAAGAGAAATTACAACCTGTAGTACTGACAGTTATTTCTTCTAGTCTTGATGTCTTTCCTTTTTGCCTAGAAGTGCAGAACAGTAAATCCTATGCAGTCCAGTTCTCAAACTAGGATGCCTTACCCAAAAATTTAGTCACTATGAAAATAAAGAAGGTAAATTAAATAGCTAATGCTATAATATTTGAGGATTGTTAATAAAGCAGATAACAGCTTTTATTTTAACTATTATAGTAAGCCTCCTTCACAATTGTAACTCATGAATTTTGTGGCTTCTATTTAGTTTATTTGGAAATAGTATATATAGGAGGATGACCCAGGTGCATCCAAAGGGTCAAATACATAAAGAGTAATCTTAATCTGTGTTTATTATGACAGATAGTTGTACCAGTGCCATTAGCTGACACCGTAGTTTTCTCCTCTTTCAAATGCCAAAGATATTGGCAGAAGAAAGACAGGATATATTCGATTAAAAAAAAACCTGATTTTTCCTAACATACACTGACAAAACTTATAAAAACAGTACTGCATTCAGATTTCTTCTGTGTGCACAGTTCAATGTATGATAAAACTTTAAATAAAATTTAAGCTGTTTGTAGTACTTCTGTACGCCGGTTTTTCTTAGAGGAATGACTGAGAAGAACTATCATCAGAAGAAAAATCAATCACACTTATATTCTATATGCATCCTTCATAAAAGTTACTTTTTTCATCTGCATGGGGGATAGATTATTCTTTGTATTTCTTGTTTGTAAATGTATTCCATATTGTAGTGAGTCAAAGGAAGTGGAGAAACTAAAAGAAATGAAATTACTCATGATCATGATTTGAGAAAGAATACCATCACAGGAGTACATAAGCACATAGATCTAGATAGAGAGACAAATAGGGAGCTCCTACAGTCTCCTCTTCCCTTGCTCTTGTAGGTAAAGCACAGAAGCCAAGAAAAAAGAAAGTACAAGAGCGCTTGGGGTTGGTTTCTTGTTCAAAATAGTGACAAGAAAAATACCCAAGTAATGAAATAGAAGCAACTGAAATTTTTGTCAAGCCCTAATCCCAACACGTTTTAATTAGTGAGATATAGGAAAATATCATATTGAATCTGACTTCATGTAGGACCATATATGGAACACAGAACACCGAAAATCAACAAACATCTGCTGGCATTACAAATAATGTACTTCTGCAGAGTAAGTAGTTGAAAGCAAAGCAAGAATTTGTTTTACTTACTGCTATCATGGACTCTAGCTCCCTATTTTGCTTTCTAAGCACCTTGAAAGAGTGATTATCTATCTTCTGAAGCCTGACACAATGCCTATAGGAAGTCATTCCATTGACTTCAGTGAACTTTTTACTGTAACCACAAAGTTCCTTTCAAGGGAGTCCTATCAACCTGTTCCTTCCTACATTACATGTTATGGTGCACTTAGAATCAAAATTAAATTGTAAAATTAGTAAGACACATCAGCAATAAAGGAAAACAGAATCTAAAACACCCCTAACAGATGTTAGTAGGACGACTAATCATAGCATTGACCTGGAGAATAGCAAATCCAAGACTATCAGGCAATTTCAGCAACGAGGATTCTGAGTTCAACAAACTCTTCAGAAGCTGTCCCACACTGCAGAATGAAGTTCCTCATTCTTTTATGAGAAAAGGAAAGCAAGGATGCATTTAATACTGCAGTCAAATGCCTAGGTCTTTTCAATCTGAGAGTGACGCTGCTAGGATACCAATACTTTTCCAAGTGATGACTCCTTTTCCACAGCAATGACAGGGCAGTTTGTCAAGGAGTGATTGTGATACAGCCCTATCAAGTCCAAGATACTTCTGTGCAACAAAAACCCAGCTACATATAAGACTGGGGAACATCGGAATTTTTATACATCAAGGTAATAGAACACTAATTTCAACTGAGGTACCTAAATGCTGCTTTAGTTGTACATTAGGTCCCTATGCCCTTTTTGGTTTTACTATGACTGACAGACTAAAATCAAGATTGCTCTACAGGCGATCTGAACAAGCTCGATTGATGGGCTGATATCAGTGGGATGAGGTTTAACAAGGCCAAATACAGAGGTTGCCCTTGGGACAAAAAAAACTCTGTGCACTGCTACAGCCTCAGGGAAGAGTGGCTGGAAAGCTGCTTGGCAGAAAAAGATCTGGGGGAGCAGGTTGACAGCTGACTAAACATGAGCCAGCAGTGTGCCCAGGTGGCCAAGAAGACCAATAGCATCCTGGTTTATATCAGAAACAGTGTGGTCAGCAGGACCAGAGAAGTGATTCTGCATCCCCACCCAGCACTGGTGAGGTGGCCCCTCAAATACTGTGTTCAGTTTTGAGCCCCTGACTACAAGAAAGTCCTGGAGCACTCCCAGAGAAGAGCAACAAATCTGGTGAAGGGGCTGGAGAACAAATCTTACAATGAGCAGCTGAGGGAACTGGCATTGTTTAGTCTGGAGAAGATGAGGCTGAGAGGAGACATTATTGCTCTCCGCAGCTACCTAAGAGGAGGTTGTTGAGAGGTGGGTGTTGGTCTCTTCTGTCAAGTGATGTGTGATAGGACAAGAGAGAATGGCCTTAAGCTGCATCAGGGGAATCTTAGACTAGACATTTGGAAAAACATCTTCACTGAATGGATTATCAAACACTGGCACAGGCTGCCCAGGGAGGTGGTTGAGTCACTATTCCTGGAGGTACTTAAAAGGCAGATAGACAAAGTTCTTAAGGATATGATTTAGTAGTGGACAGCTACAAGTGGAATTGATTATATCAAATATCTTTTCCATCCTAAAGATTGTAAGTCCTGCCAATGAATTATCAAATTGAGGATGTAAAATAGTCATACCTTTAAACATATATCAGATGATGTCTACTGTTGAAACTCTGCATTTCAACAAGATCCAGGAATAGGCTTGAAGGTATGTCCACTTTCCTTACTTAACTGACTAGTTGTTTTCAACAATTTGCTTCTAAGTTTTTAATAAAACATGCCTTTATTTTTTCTAGTTTAGTTATAATTCATAAGCATAACATTTTCATGGGGCACGTTCAACCAACTTCTTCTACAACTGCATCTTAAAGAGCAGAGTAGTTTCTACATGTGGGGAGAATGGTTAGTATTTTGTATTTCTGCCATTCCTGGGGTTTATGGTAGAAATTATTAGAAAATACAATCTAACTGTCTGCTGCCTTGATTGGGTCTCCAAGAATGTAAGCAAGATTATGTTTTAGTGTTGCAAGAGGAATCTTATTGCTAAATCTCCTATTTTTATGGGGATTATATTCAGTTATACAAGTAACCTTGAATGATTCTAAGTGCCTTCCTTTTTTTGCATCTTTGGAAATCTTTCAATTCATCCTAGGGACTCCCAAGTCCCTTACATGTCACCAATAGTCTTTGCCAGAATGTAGTCTGTCAAACCAGCTACATTACACCTCACCTAGAAAAATCCAAACTGTGATTCAAATTGATCTTCCCAGCAGCAAGTAAGCCCATAAAAATTCAGATTCCATTGGAGAAATAGAAGTGAAACTCCCTGAAAAAAAAAAATCATACCTCTTTTTTTTAAAAAAAGCANTTTTTTCAAGAAGGCTGGTGTACAGGATGGGCAAATTTAAAAGAGTTAGTAAATCAAATATCAGTTTCGTGTTCTGAAAGAGGGTGAGAATTTTCTTAACCAAGTAGAAATTGGAAAAATCATCTTATATGGATTTTTTTTCTGTAATTTGTACCTCTTTAAATATATGGCTCAATACTGCATATATTAATAAGTGAGGTGAAGACAGCTTTTCTTTATAAAGGAATAATTAAGAAAACACACCCCAAAAAATTAATCAAGCCATCAGAAGTACCAGAGGAGACTTTAGACACAGCTGGTTGCACAATGAAGCTTTTTTCCTACATTTACAGCTAAATAACATCCTTTAAGTTATCTTTATTTTAGCTAATCATATTTTAACTTCATTTATTTTACGTTAAATGAAGCATGAGTTTAGACTGTTCCATAAAAGTCACTTTTCTTCAATCAAGACTACAAGAAGAATGTTGGAACTATAAATGACAAGTAAATATTAAACTGATAGCCTGCTTTGATAGAGTTGTTTACTGTAGGATTCTGAAGGCACTAAGGTCTGCACATTAGTTAACGACTGAATATTCATATCTAGAGAACAACAAAAAAAATATATTCTTTCTGTCTGGAGGAGATTCTGTGCATCTATTCATGTCTGACTTCATATTTATATACATTTGTAGGGTAAGAGTGCTTTATTCTATCACAATTTTAACATTATCCCAAAGGGTGAGAGTTACTGACTTTCCAGATAAATGCCGCCAGGATAACTGAACATGATATTTCATTTTCCTACCTACAAAAGCACTGTGATTACCCCTGCAAGAATTTCTCTTGACAAGATTATGGCTCATGACAACTAGCAGAATAGCTAAGTATTCAGAATAAGCTCAGAGTGGGCAATGATAATGGGGAACCTCTTGGAGTGCACCCTTAGCAAGTTTGCAGATGACACTAAGATAGGTGGAAGTGTCGATCTGAACAGACTGGACCACTGCGCTGAGTCTAACGGCATGAGGTTTAACACGGCCAAATGCCGAGTCCTGCACCTGGGGCACAACAACCCTATGCAGAGCTGAGGAGAGGGACCTGGGGGTGTTGGTAGACAGCCAAACTGAACATGAGCCAGCAGTGTGCCCAGGTGGCCAAGAAGGCCAATGGCATCCTGGCTTGTATCAGAAACGGTGAGACCAGCAGGTCCAGGGAGGTTATTNGAGCTGGGGTTGTTTAGCCTGGAGAAGAGGAGGCTGAGAGGAGACCTCATTGCTCTCTACAACTACCCAAAGGGAGGTTGTAGAGAGGAGGGAGCTGGCCTCTTCTCCTAAGTGACAGGGGACAGGACGAGGGGGAATGGCCTCAAGCTCCGCCAGGGGAGATTTAGGCTAGAGATTAGGAGGAAGTTTTTTTACGGAAAGGGTCATTAGGCATTGGAATATGCCTCCCAGGCAGGTGGTTTGTTCACCTTCCCTGGAGGTGTTTAAGTTACGAGTAGACGAGGTCCTGAGGGACATGGTTTAGTGTTTGGTGGGAATGGTTGGACTCGATGATCCGATGGGTCTCTTCCAACCCGGTGATTCTGTGATTCTGTGAGAGAATAGACTGGAGTTTTGGGGTTTTTTTCAAACACCCTGTCAAGTTGTTTAAATATTCATCTACCACTTTTTCACTCCTTCCTCTTTGAAATATTCTCCTATTATAATATCCAAGAATATATTAAAAGAAAAGTCAAAAAGATGACTTTGTGGAATATCCACACAGAAAAGAAAAATAAAAGTCTTCTGGGTTTCATTCACTATTTCAGATAATGTTTAAATTATGTTTGAATAGACATTCAATACAGTAGTTCAACAGTAAAGCACCAGAACATCCAAGAATCTGAAGTTCAAGGTGGAAAAGAAGATCTGGATCTCACCTCTCAGAGGAATTAATTGAATATTTCTTGCCTGGGTCCTCCAACAACATTCATTACTCATCATTTTATCAGTTTAACTCAAGTTATGTAAGGTGAACATAAACATCAAGTGTATTTCATTCTTTTCATTTTGGTGATGACAAAGTTCTGTATTTCGTTCAAACCCTCCCCATTTTTATTGTAGTTGATTATTGGTTTTGTTAAGTGAACTAAAATATAATTCTGTGCACACATTGTTCCAATTTTAGATCCTTTTTGTAGCCTCAGGGGGGGAAAAAAAACCCAACCTCCTTATTTTCAAAAGCTCTTTTATCCATCAGTAAAACTAACCAGGCACGAAAACTGATTAATTGACAACAACAATAAAAATACTTCCAAAATCATGTTTTAAAAGACCTTCTGTGAAAACTCTACTTTAAGCCCTATACATGTTTTGAATCCCAACTTTACACCCAGCACACCAACTCTGCTCTGCAGTAGGCAAAGAGTTACTGTCTGAGCAGAGATGCTGCCTAAAGAGCATGGTGCCTCCCCCACACATAGCTGGCTCCATTCTAATGAAAAAACAAAGTATGACATTCACAATAAAACTACTGTTACAACTCAGTAATTTCTATTATTTAAGTTGAAATAACTATTAACTAGTAACACTGGAGGAGGCAAAATTGAATCAGACAATTCAGAGAGGGTCTACTGTTTCTGCTTACCTACAGGGAGAACAGGCTAAATCCAGAAAGCCAGCATCCCACAGGATCTACACGTGAGCCCTGGCTGCTGCTCTCTGCAGGAGCATGACCAAGCAAGGTTATATTAAGAGTCCTCTGACAGATGATCAAATTCTTCAAGAAATTAGGTTGTCAGTGAAGTGGAGGCACAAAAAGAGCAGAAAATGATACAGTCAATAAGAACACTATGGGTTTAGCACCATAGCTTTATTCTTCCTGGTTTTTAATATTTAAATGTGAGACCAAGAGGGTATCTAGAGATATTGACAGGGAACACATTCAAAAATAATGAGATCAGCTCTTTTGATATGTAAAATAGTTTTAATAAGTGGAATTATTCTCTTTGCAATGAGATATTTGTTTAGGAAGTTAATCAGATTTCTGGAAATATTAAAAAGGAAGAATGACCTCTGCACTTACTCCAAGAATATATAAGTGCCCACTGTTTGTAAACACATTTTTGCCACAGTATAAGTAATAAAATGAGATTGCAATTTTTAGTAATAAAAGACATTGCACTTCAGAATATAAACAAATCATAAACCTGGTTCTTAGAAATTTCCATTAAAGCACTGTTACTCGATGAACTACATAAGAGGAGTCTACACACAGTTTTGAGAAAATGTGTGAGTCAATTTTCAGGGAATGAATAAGGAAATTTTTCGATACTTGCACAGAATTAGTCTTGAAACAAATAAAATGTGCCCAAAGCCACAGACTCTCATTACATTCTCATTTCTAGCTCCCTAGCTATCTCTGTGAAAGTAGATTCCTGTGGACATACATGTGTGTAGGATCAAGTAATCTCAGAGATACAAATAGATGTGCTGTCAGATATTAAGTAAGAATAAAAGTTTTAAAAATGAAACTTATAAAGAAAAGCTAATGCCACATCAAATCAGTAAGGCAAAACTTATGTTCAAATTAATTATAATAAAAAGATCATCCTTTCTGTTTCACATCACATCCTGAGTCATTACCAAAAGCATCCTTAAAATATCTCAATTTCTAGAATAATAAAATTAAATACCTAATTAGCAAAAATTAGCTGGAATAAGCAATATCTTCATCCTAACAAAAGTTTAACATCTTGGTAAACAGCTGTTTTTGCAGGACAAGTTATAGCTGTTTGAACACCAATTATATAATTAAATTAATATACCAAAGGAATTAATAGGTAGGACAGATGAGTTAGACTACTTCAGGAATTAATTATTCTTTTTCTTTGAATAAAAAAAAGCCTGCTTTACAACTGTTAGCATATTCTGTCTAATGTTCATGTTAGAAATCACATTTGCAGGGTCCTGTCCCAGTTTTGGTTTAGGTAATCAGGACCTCTTTCAGGAGACATTAGAATAATATACCAGACAGTTTTTTTCATTCTTTTAAAAGTATTTTCTTTGTCACTGAAAAGGCTTGGTAGGTCATTCAGAGACCAAGGAGGATTTTCCTATTCCAATTCATGTTGCTCTCTAATTCTACCTATGCTCAGCTGGAGCCTCCAAGAGATATATTTCCAATAAGTTAACCATAAAATAAATTTTTGTCATAGATATCAGTAAGCTGTCAATTCAAATGTTCTTTGAAAATAGTCAAGAAATTCCTCAGTGAATGAGGACTCTCATCACACCTTATAAATTTCTTAAGAAGTTTTAGAGAAGCCCAAGCATATTTTAACTTAGAAACCCATATATTAATCTTTTTATACTATCAATGGTCCTCTTTCCCAGCTGAAATGGGAAATACTACAACATAATTTAGGGTTTTTTCAAAAAATATATTTATGACTGAGTTTTTTCAAGGTGAAAGACAGGTCCTTCTTAAAATGAATGTGTTGAAATAATTACTAGTGAATTTTGCAAAAGTCCAAGGGTCACTGAGATCATACCTTGGTGATAATGATTGATAGTACAAGAGCAAAGAGTATGACACAATTGGATTGCTTTCCTTGTTACTGATATTCTTTGTTACTTAGAGGATTGAGAGGGCTTTAGTTCTAATTATTTTATTTTTCTTTAGTAGTATAAAGTGGATATCTGACTGATTTGCTTTGTTGCTCATCATTGGTGAAAAGTACAATCACATGACCTACACTGAGTAAAAGTTTTAGTTAGTTCAACAGGCAACATAGTTGCTTGGCAGAAAGATGCTCATATGTGAGAGTTTATGCTATAATCACAGAATCACAGAA
>WAAB01003622.1:0-22692 GCA_013389865.1 Piaya cayana | reverse complement strand
TTCTATGATTCTATGAAACGGGAAGGTTCATGTTAAAGATTGCTGTTAGAGACATGTTAAAGAACAACAATTCTGACAAAAAGAAAGCAAACTAAAAAAGCTTACAAACAAGGTAAACTAGGTAATGCTTTCTCTAAGTGATCTGTAGAGGTCTAAGAGCACTGCTAGCAGGAATCAGCCTCTTTCCTAAGGAAACTGTTGCAACTGTTACCATCACAGCAGGCTTTCTGCTTGGCTGGCTTGGTTGATTTGGTAATCTCCTCTATGCTGTTTTAGCAATCAGCTAGCTGCAGACCCTTACCATGAAGGGCCACATTAAATCACTTGTCATCCCTGACAACTCTGGCTTCCCACCACTCTGAAACTAAATCTTCCCATCATCCTGCTTTCCTGCATGGCAACCCAAAGCACTGCTGATGTGATGCTGGATGACCCACCATTTGCTCATTTTGTTTAATGTTATTTCTGTTTTCATACTCGAAAAAACACAGCTGTAGCCAAGAGGATCTTACACCTGGACTTATGGGACCTGATTGTCACTTCCACAAGATGCTTCTGTGGCCCTGACATCCTGAAGAACATGTTTAAATGAAATTACCAGAGAGCTGTAAAAGGGGCAATTCAGTATTCACAAGCAGCCATGTCTATAATGTGCATCTGATGTCATGGCTTAAAACAATATCGAAAAGCATGAAAACGAGAAGTGGATTTGAAAATTTTGTAAGACCTAGTCAGTCAAAAAAAACCAACCCAAAACCAAAACTAGGGGAGAAGCTACTACTACTAGAAGACTAGTAAGTAGCTGGTTATCACAAATAAAAGATGCCAACAAGCAAATTCCAACATAGTAAGACTGTATAAGCAGAGTTTTGAAACTGTATATTACAATCTGATGTAGTAAAATTTACCCATCTTAAAGGTAGATTTAATGTCTTAAAGATAGAAACATGTGAAGGAGTAACAACTTGTATAATACTCTTTCTTCAGACTGACCAGAAAAAAGCTAACTAAAAAACCTTACAAGCAATCTTAAATGAGCAGATGAGATGTTCTGTAAAATCAAGCTGGATTAACAAACATCTCATTCATCTTGAAGAAAACCTCATGTGGGCTCCACATTCCTGAAGAGTGGGCGCCAATGGCCACAGAGAATTTTTACAAATTGTTGGAACAGGCATCTGTGTGATATATTAGTGGAGGCTTTAAATATATGGCATTTCATTTCCTCTGCTGTGAAGATTCAAACAACAGGGCATCACTAAAATCTTGCACTGTGTTATGCATTTCAGCAACAACCAAAGTACACAAACACCTCTTTGCAACGTGCTGCATATTACAAACTTCAGCCACAGGTATGAAGTTATATGGCTGTCAGTTATCTGGGAGCCCTGTTACAGAACCAGCCATCACATAAAGATATAAAAATAGTGTCTGAGCTCCTCATTCTTCTACAAAGGTGCAACCCACCTTACCACAATCTCCACAGCTGGCCTTGCTGTAAACTACTTTACAGTATACTGTCCTTTGTCATATTACTGAAGCTGCAACAGAAAGGAAACTGGAGGTCTTTGTCCAGAAACAGTTTCGCCCTTGTTGGAGTGTACAGGAAGGAATGAATGCTGCCAGTAGCTCAGTTTATTCCACAATACATCTGAAATGCTCTCCTACATCAATACCACTGAGTGAATTACTGTTGTGAAAATAGTTTGTGGCAATTCTTTCTGCATACCTGCTTAATTCCCTTGAAACCTCTGGAGCTCTGTTCCTATCTTACCACTGAGCATTTCTTTTACAGCAGACAGTCCCACTGATTTTGCTAGGACATCTCCTGGGATCAAATCTTCCCTGGTTTAAGTAAGAATGGCAAACGCTGTCTCTAAACATCTGCTGGCTGCTGGAATGGTTCTCTGATTACAAGCAAGCAGTGCCAATGAATGTAAAATTACTTATCAGAAAGAAAAACGAAAATATTTGAAGAGAGCTTCACTAGGGTGGGGGAAGGATGGGAAGGCATTTTGGAGAGATCACAAAGACAACATTGTCAAAAATTGATATGCCTTATTCAGAGCACTAAGATATGTGATTCTGAGCAATTGTAAGATTTCAATTCCCCTATTCAGCTTAGAGTCTCTTTAGATTCTAATTACCACAGCTTAGAAGAAAAGAAAGCAACTAACAGAGAAAAAGTGACCTTTTATGGATTCTTGGTGCTTAAATCCTTTAAGGTTTTAGTGTGTTATTATAAGACTTTGTTATATAAAATAATATTAGTAGCATTTTATATTAAGTAATTGGGACAAAATACTCTTCACTGTGTCAATGGATGTCACTGCTGAACTGCCACTGACCTACAGAGCCACTTACAATCTTGGAAAATGTGCTGCCAGCTGGAGAGAAGAAATACTAAATTCTTAACACAAAATCACAAGTCCTTGGATGTGGTGCTGAAGGTTTTGAAATGCATGATTTAACCAACCCCGTTATTTCATTGGTGTTCTGGAGATGGGGAGCCCCTCACAATGTCCACCACAAGTAGATTACCCAGAGCAACTCAGATGTAACCCAGCAGTGCTGCAGCTGGGGCAACCTGGTTTGTGCTGTAGTGGATTCTCCGCATTCCCACAGGCTGCTTTCTTTATCTCCAGGGGAGTGGAGATGACAGCAGTGGATCATGCAGTTGGTTGCTTCCCATATAATGTAAGGAAGGCTTACAAAATGCAACATGGAAATGCAATTGGTTTGGCCAGTAGTGAGGGAACTGCTTTTCACACAGAACTACCAAGAAAAGGAGAAGGGGAAGGCAAAGAGAAGCTGATCCCCCACTGCAGGTCTGACCCAGTGTGGCTAATCTACACTGAACTCATCAACCCTGGTTCCCAAACGGCTGTGCTCTAGCAGGGGCTGTTGTAAAACACATAGGGGGCACCATCAGGAGCACCAATGCATAAGCCAGTCTTTTTCAATACCTGCCCAGGATGAGCAGAAAAACAGGGACAGTCATAATAATCTCCATTGTACCCTGGGAATGCTACCAGTGGTTTGCAAATGGTTTCTTCTGCCTGTGTGTTCAAGTAAGTACCCCTAAAAGAACAGGAATGAAAGAAGGAACCTGACTCAAGGTATTAACCTTGCAGCCTTCTCATCAGCCCAGCCATCAGGTGGTTTTCACCCATAACACACAGCCAGAATAAATGCTCCTGCGCAGCAAAGCTGCTCTGCCTGGCAGGTGGATGTTGGGATCCAGTCCCATGGCTGTCACACACCAAAGGGCTCCTCAGCCTTCAAATGACAGAACAGAGATTTCAAAGGATATTGGAGTGCAGTTTGCTTCCTTGCAGACAGAGGAACTAATTTGTCAACAATGACTTGCAGAGATATGTTAACCTCTGTTTATTGCCACTTGAGATCAGGCTTCTTCCCCCATTTTGTGTTCCATAGCTGGATTACTGTCACTGTTGTGGCATCTGCAAAGTTTCATATCTTCTCCAAGAAAGAAGGGCAGACAGTTCTGGAGACTTCACCTCTAAAACCCCCAAAGCTTCAAACACCAGCCATATACCCAAACCAGCATTATGAAAATGGCCTTTCTCATTGCATTGCATGTTTGAAATTCATATCCAGATTCTATGGCTGGAACTTGTCTTGAGTTATAATGTAACATAATGGACTAACATGTACTGTTCTCTTTCCTTTGATAAAACAACAACAAAAATGTTAAAGAATGCCTGACTGAACCAAATAGGAACTTCCCACAGGATAAAAGTAAACAGCATTCTGCTAGTGCATCAGTTGCCATTGTAGTGATTGAATTACACAACATTGGAAAAGAGATCAGCAGCATGTATGCTACAGCAATATTAACAGGGAACCTTACAAATACACCACTTTTGGATAAATAAAGAGGAATTCACCTTTCCCTTTCTGTATGATCTTGGAGATTTCCTTTTGATGATTGGGTTTCATCTCCTTTTTTTTGGTAATAAGAGTTGATGAGTTGTAAGAAGATAAAAGGAAAATCTCACCATTTCCATTCCTTCACCGGAGCCTGCATTAACTGAGAAATCAGCCTGTTACTTCTTCTCCTGTCATCTGTTTGCAGAAGTTCATTACTTAATTCTCATTCATATCGCCTCTGTGAAGAATAACAGGCTGATGATATTTCAGTTAATCATAATCTTCCCCTTCTGTGACAATCTGCCAGCAATCTTTTTGAAAATAAACTTGCAGAATGATTGTTTTTAAAAGCAGGATTTTTCATACTTTCACAGAGAAGGGAAAACTGACAAGCTGAATATATGAGACTACTTCATAAATGAAAAAAATATTCTTGTGCATTTATTACCATTTCCCTCTCAACATTTTATGTGCAATTTCCTTGCCTAGCAAATCATTATTGACATAACTTTACATTTTTGCCTTTGTTCCCTTTAGTGTATAGGGCTTCTATTGCCTCTGTAAGATGCCTTAAGGATACCTTAAGTTTCCATGAACTGCCTTGATCATCAGGCAGCTAGAGAAGTACACGTAAAACTGTGCCTTTGTGGGTGTGTGTGCATAGAGAAAATCCTGTGTAGGGTAAGAAAGCAGGTAACTGTAAGATTTCAGGCCATTACTGCTAGCTGTCTTGTATGTCCTGCAGTCTAATAAACATGGCTTTTTTAAACCAGTTAATGTACCAGTAAAGGAATGGGAAGTGGAAGAGTGAATTGGAGAGAACGTGGGAAAGCTTGGAGGGCTTACTGGCACCAGTGGGCTCACAGAAGCCATCACCCACAGTTGAATTTAGGTCACGGTAAGCATAAGACTTGAGTGGAGGCTACTGAAACCCAAGGCGATACTACAAGCTGGAGGCAAAACCATAATCAGGCATCACTGATGAACATTGGAAAAAAATCAAAGGCAGTCTAATCCACAGTGATAGCTTTTGTAAAAGTTCAATCGAAGCTGCGCAAGTGTCACCACTATTTGTTCATGGCAACAAAAGACAGGATGTTGAGCTACCTGGAAGCAGCCTATCTAGTAAACAGCTGCAATGTTATCAAGAAGAATAAATTCAAGTTTCTATCAGCAACTGCCTACTGCCAGCTTAAAGTCAGGAAGAATATCCACAGGCAGGCCAAGTGAACAGTGTTTTCACTAAAATGATTATTTAAACAATGAAGTCTGAACACAAAGTGCTTCTCTACTTCCTCAAGACCAACCTGCAGTTGCTTTTTATAGGATCAGAGGAAAGACTTCCCAGAGACAGTCTAATTTTAACCTGGAGGTCTGTTGTAGTACAGAGTGAGGTGAGACCATGTCAGTCTAGAAGCCACTGTAGTTGTCGTCCCTGATTTTTAGCATAAGTGCCTGGCAAGGCAGCACCTCCCACGTCTGCAGGGCTGGTGGGCAATGCAAATAGCCCTGAATGAGCTTTTGTGTCTGTACATGGTCAGACAAATGGCAGCAGTACCCTTGTCCAGAGAAACAGCAGACCTTTGTCAGCAAAGCAGAGTCTTTGTTGTTTATTCATGACAGGAAGAAACAAAGAGGACTGTACATACTTCAGTAGCCTTAGACCAATTAGGCTATGAAAAAGTGAAGGAAAGAAGGGCATTTGTTGCATCACTCATAGAAAGACACTCCAGCTTATCTCTAATGATGATGTGGTGTTACAATCCAGCTAAGGATTCTGGAGACTGAGATCCTGAGCTCTTTTCAGTAAATCCAGAGCCTCCAGCAATGTAGATACAATTAAAATATCCAACAGAGTTCTGAGGAAATCCACTCTATACTTTCTCTAAGAGACAATTTCTGTTCAGACACACAACCATTGTGTTCTCTTGGTCCTGCTGCATGCACCCTAGTACCCAAAGATCTTACAGTGCTGACTTCAGAAAAATTCAGCCTTTTACACTACAGTGACAAATATCTGATAATTGTAAAGAGTTATAGCTGTAGCTATGTGTTAACTCATGAATAGCTATTACCTCATTGCTGAGGGTCAACTGGACACATCAGTAGATAAGTAATGCCTTTGGATAAAGTGCTTAGTACGTTTTCTGTATGACAAAAGCTTTTTTATTTGTTTTGGGTTTTGTTTTTTTTTAGAGATACCGCTGACCAAATCAAAAAGTGGACTTTGGTGAAGGAAAGAACATATGACAAAACAAGTTTGCATAGGCCCACAGATAACCTGTCATTTCCCTCCAGTATTTGGTTAATACAGGGGATACTGTCAGTTAGGGGAACTACTTATTTAGCAGGGCAAGCATACATAGTATCAGCTGCACTAAGGTCACTGTACCATCAAATGCATAAAAAGTTCAATATTAACTTGCATTAGCTGCAAGGTTAGCTAGTTATTCTGGCATATCCACTTTGCTTGCTTTTTTTTCCTCAGAAGTAACAGAAAAGTCAATGACAAACACGTAGGCAGTATTAGTGTTTAAATGTATTCCTTTCAGAGGACTTTCCTTCCAGCTCCTTCTGCCATAGGTAGGAAACTCACACCCATCACACACACAGAAGGTTTCTCTGAGTTCTTCACACAATGTACAGCATAATCACTTTGTACTTCCACTACAGAAGGTGGCCAACCATGTGACTGGTAACCATAGCAGTTGCAATAACTGAAAAAAGAATTCCAGTGCTGAATGTATGCACAAGTCTGTTGCTTTAGCATTGCTTTATTTGCCCTGAAGAGCATCAACAGGTACACCTCAAAATGTCACAGTATTTGGTGAAAAAAGAGAGGCTGTTCATCACCACATAGAAAACAGCATGTCTCACACAAAAGGATGTTTTCTGTCAGTCTCTTGACTTTCATAATGTCTAGAGATATTTTTCTGGAGCTGTAATCTCAGGCATTCAAACTGGGCTTTCCATTTCTTGTAAAGGAAAGATTGGTTCTGGAGATTTTCCATGCTGGAATCCCTGGTCTTTTTCCGATCATGAGCTGAGCGTTGCCTGCCAGGGACTAAGTAGTGACAGGCAATAACATCAGATTCTTTCCCAGTAAAAAAACCAAAGCACAGTATCACAATACCACTAGCTATTTCAATGCTATTAACTCCTTCAGACAGAATCAGTGAACTTTCCACAGATGGTCCACATGGGTAGGGAATTTCTTCCTTTCCTCTCCCTAATAGTTACTTTCCAGCTGATCTGAAGCTTAGGAGAATGTTATCCCGTGGAGAAGACTGCAGCTGGATGGGACTCTCCTCCTAGACCATCCCACCTTATGTCATTTATCTTCCCAACACTGCCTGCCCCAAGGACCTACAGAGCCTTGTTGACCTGATACCTGGAGCAACTCTGGTCTGCTTACTTCTGTCTCCATTGCTGGAGTGAGGACATAATGGATATAGTAGCACACCAGTGCTGTAGAGCAGAGTGAAGGCAGAAGCAGGGTGAAGGTGAGAGCAAAATGAAGCCAAGTAGTGTCATTGCAGGCAGTGCAGTGTGGAACTAAGACTTTTGTAAATATTTTAGCAGAATATCTTCTTAGTTTTGGTAACAAATTTAGTACTGTGGGCATTTAGAAACCTGTTAATTTTATGGTGCTGGTTTACCGTCCACTATCAAAACCATTCAGTTCCCCACAGTACATCACACTTGGATATCATCCAAAGCCAGTGACAGTTTAAGACCTGTGTGTTAAAAAGCCAATCCCTGCATGCTTATTTATGTTAGAAAGCTCACATTTCAACCCAAAGCCCAAAAGCAAGATATACCTCAACATGCAACAAATTACAGATGACTCATGAAATCTGAGTTAAATTCTTTTGGGCTCCAGCACAAAACCCTCTCACCTAAGCAGTTTCTTGGCTGAATATTTGCTTTCTCTTGTTTCTTTAAAAAGCAGTATCCTTAATATTAGGAGCCTAAAAACCCTTAGTTCTATTATTTTCAAGATATTTTGTTTAAACGGAGGAAACAGCAAGTAAGGATTACTTAGCAAGTAATTTAAAAATTTAATGCTGCAAACATGGTCTTAGCAGAAATCTAGAGCACTCAGATAACATCTTTACAGGACTGTGGGAACATTCTACAGAGAACAAGGCCTGGATGCTGTGAGATTGTTTGATATTGAACAACTTTAACAAGGCCTTGAAGCAGAGAGCCAAAAGATAAACGGGCCAGCTAGGAGTAATACAGCAGCTAGTTCAGTGGGAACGAGTACCAGCTGAAAGAAAACCAATTAAAGAGAACTATCAACATAGTTAATTTTAGTGTAACTTGGTTTCTTAGCATGTGCAGTAGTTTAGCCAATAATATGTTAGTAACAGCTTTATGGACAGCTACATTTAACCAATAATACACTGTAGATACCCTCATGGACACCCAGTTATGTAACCAAAAAGGTTTTATAAAGAAACAGATAAGCTCAATAAATTGAACATTCGCTGATCACATTGATCTCTGCATTTGATTCTGTGATGCTCCCATCAACACAGGACAGACTTGTTTTCTTTTCTTATAGAGAATGGAGACATATAAGGACATTTGGCCAACAGGGAGAACAGCTGATCCACACACCTCCAGAAATAAAAGCATACGTTTCTACAGTTTTGGTCAACATGTTGTAGCTCTTAGGTGCAATAAATATTAATCTTTGCAAACTAGCATAGATAAAGGTTACCAGTTGCAACTTCTCCTTTGGTCTGGAGCCTCCTCCACTGATGTGATCCATAATTTGCCCTCAGGAGAACAAGACAGAAGTACACAGGAGATTGTAAAGACTGTAGATGTCTCCTTCCTTCGCAACAGCAAAGGAAGAGCAGGCTCCCTCTAGGCCTCCTCTATTAAGCAGGTTATTGCAAGTAAGAATGAACCAGCAATATTAGGCTGGAAGGGGCTACTGGGAGAGCCCAACGCTCAGGTTTCACAGACCCCTCATTAGTTAACCCCCTTCCTGGGATCACCTTTCAGGTAGTTGTAGAGAGCAATGAGGTCTCCTCTCAGCCTCCTCTTCTCCAGGCTAAACAACCCCAGCTCTCTCACCCGTTCCTCATAAGGCCTGTTCTCCAGTCCCTTCACCAGCTTCGTTGCACTTCTCTGGACTCGCTCAGAAGCCTCAACATCCTTCTTGTGGTGAGGGGCCCAGAACTGAACACAGGATTCGAGGTGCAGTCTCACCAGTGCCGAGTACAGAGGGAGAATAACCTCCCTGGACCTGCTGGTCACACCACTTCTGATACAAGCCAAGATGCCATTGGCCTTCTTGGCCACCTGGGCACACTGCTGGCTCATGTTCAGTCAGCTGTTGACCAACACTCCCAGGTCCCTCTCCTACAGGCAGATTTCTAGACAGACACTCCCACTGTGTAGCACTGCAGAGGGTTGTTGTGCCTCAAGTGCAGGACCCAGCATTTGGCCGTGTTAAGCCTCATGCCATTAGACTCAGCCCAGTGGTCCAACCTGTTCAGATCCCTTTGCAGAGCCTCCCGACTTCCACCCACCTTAGTGTCGTCTGCAAACTTGCTAAGGGAGCACTCAATGCCTTCATCCAGGTCATTGATGAAGACATTGAACAGGGCTGGACCTAGCACTGAGCCCTGGGGAACCCCACTTGTAACTGGCCTCCAGCTCAATTTAACTCCATTTACCACCACTCTCTGGGCCCGGCCATCCAACCAATGCTCCACACAAAGGCAGGAGAGCTTTGCATTTCAAGGCTGCTATGCAAACAGTGTACACCGTTCCCACACAAAGATGACTAAGACCCTGGATGTTCCATTTGCCAAGTCCCTCAAATAATCCTAAGTAAATACTCTGCTTTCCAGAATCCCCCCAAGGTCAAAAATTTCACACGCTCCTGCTAGCTGTTTTCCTTCCAGTAGAAAGCTTGTAGCCACTCCACTAAGTTTTTATCCAGAGAATCCTAAGGCTTCAGAAGAGTTACTGATACTTTTGAGATCCTTGGGACCAGTTCCCTCACTAGTTCATTTTGGTTATGATTTTCCCATGTGCACAGTATTTTAAATGCTAATAACACAAATTGTTTACAGCAGTAAAGATGGCTGATAAGAAGAGAATTTGCAAACATGCTGTAGCTGACAGCCTTTTCTGGCCTTCTTCTTTTGTTTGGATGAGTGGGTTGGTGACAAATAATAAGGAAAAAGAAAATAACTTGGAAGTTTATGTCAGCAGCTGAAGTTACAGCTGCTCTGCTACCAGCATGTGCTATGTTCACCTATTCTGTGCCTGCACTTCTAACTGCACTCTAGGTATACCCTTTCTTTACTTACTCTGCTCCTTGCATCAAACTGGTTTCAAATCCATGTTTTTCAATTGTACACACAGAAAACTGGGACTAATTCTCATACCTGTACTGCTGATTTCTTCCAGCTCCCTGCCCTTCTGCTTGGCTTCTGGCCTGAGTAGATTAGAGCACAGCCTGTACCTGTGGGTCCCTTCTTTGTCCCTGGCTGTGCCACACCTATGAGTTTCCTGTAGCAATGAGCTCCTTTTGTCAGCAGACAGGGTTGCAAGCATGTAGGGACCCCAGGTTCAAAGCTGGGAAGCACATCTTCTTGAAAAGAGCTTTCCAGCATTGCTTTTCTGCCACAGGATGGATGCTAACACAGGAGACTGAATTTAAATCCCACAAATACTTTCCTGGTGTTTAGGGATGCTTGTAGATGGGATTTTAGCATAGTCCATTAGGGAGACAGGATGCACTTCCTTACAAATAGGAATTCCTCCCAAGAGCCTAATCAGCAGGAGCTCAAGGTTGCCTTAAAATTTCTGGCAAATTCATTTTGGTACTGGAAGAAATACACAAAATTGTGTCTCTGAAGGAAAGTATCTGTTAGGATTGTACATCTAGTTCTTATGCTCTCTCCTGTGAGAGGAAATATGAAGTTACTTTTTTCCCCTCATCCAGAGGATATCTTCATTATGTCCTACTAAGAGCTCAGTATTACACAAGGATGTTGTTAATGAATGGCTTTAGGCTTCAAAGGGCAGAGTCTCATGAGTTCTATGATTAAATATAGTAATTTGCAGTTCTGTAGTATCTTCCATCTGAAGATCTCCTCTGTTTGTACAGATTCTTGTGAATTAGGTTCAGTCTCTCACAAGTGGGCTACTTCTGATAAATACCCAATACCCGAGTAGCAAGGACACATTCCCAAGAGGTCAGACAGACCTTTGAGAACTTCTGACTGAAGCGAGAATCGATCCCCATTGCCCAGTATTTTGGGCAAGTCCTCTCCACAAAAGTGACTGCTGATGGGGGAAAGAAGATAATCCACCTTGCACTCTGGTAGTCTGGAAAAGGTGACCTTTTCTGAGCCTTTTCAGAGAGGCTGTAGATAGCAGATCCCAAACAGATAAATGTGCCTCCTGGTAGTCTACCAAGGTGCTGGATTTAAAGCTTACCTATCCTGGTTGGTTCAACATAGGTTGAACATAGGAAGCGTCATCCTATGGTTTCTTGAGGTTCCATTAAAAAAGGAAATTTAACTCTGTCCTTGCACTGTATATAGGACTCTGATGACTAACACAGGGCTCTAGATTTTATGCTGTCCATTTGATCTTTTTCTCCATGATGAAGTAATTCAAGAAAAGCTGCAGAATGGCTTGACAAGGCATGTTTCTTCTCTTTCTCTTGTGTCTTCTGTTCCAGTCAATGCTTCTCCACCTCCAGCAAAGGTGATTATTCACAAACTATTTCCAGACAAGAATGAACATATTTTTGTCCTATTTGATGTGACCAGTAAAAGCTGTTAGGTTAAAAAAAAACTACCCGCATCATCCCTGATTATTCTAGCTGCTTTTATTACAGCAGTCAAAACTGAGAAGGAGATTAGAATTCAAATCTTCAACTTATCAGTATGAAATGATGCTATACCATTAGATCAGATGTTTCACCACCAAATGGCTTAATTAAAGAATTAAAACCCTCTGTGTCAACTAGACTTCTCATACATATTTTTATTAGTAAGATGCGTTCAGTTGTCATAAGATCATGTGTCAAGTGGGTGCATGTTCATCTTGCCAAGTTCAGATTCCTTTTTGTTCAGAGGTTTAGCTGTTTTGAACAGGAAATCCAACTGATCTGTAGGTTGTAGAAAAATCCAGAGTAGCAGAATTAATGTAATTACTAGGTTAGATTTAATTAACACAGAGTTAAGTAATACAATGAATCAACAAATTATGCATCAGTCTCAAAGGCTTTTTCTGCCTTTTTTTTTTCCCCTAGCATCTTTTGATATGTGCTAGAGGAAAAAGAACAAAATTAATTTCAGCAAGATGGGAAGAGAAACACATGGTTGAGGCAGGGCAGCTGATGAAATCCTGCTGGAGAGGGAGGTCTGAGACACGTCTGCATCCAGGCAGCTGGAGGGAAAAACATTCACCCAGCCAATAAGAAAGACTATCCAAAGGTCATGAGGTAGCTAAGCAACAGAAAGGAAAAATTTTCCAGCACTTTCCAGCTGGAAATAAAGGAAACCCCAGCATTTCTGGGATTTAATGACAATGTTGTCCAGTGGGTAGGCAGCATAGCTATGGGAACAGGCAGTATCTAGTTTTCCTCATTTTGCAGAGTTGCTATGTGACATTAGGCAAATGAACTATTTTGTGTTTCAGGTTCACCACTAAAAATATATATGGCCTCCATTCATATAATACACCTTACCACCATAGCAGGGCTGGGTGGTCTCCATTTCTATGCTATGTTAAGACCCTCAGCTAAAAGAAGCTGCAGAAGTTGAGACTAATATAATTATTATCTCTTTATTTCTAATAGGTAGATGCATAGTAGGGACCGTTTTGACATGTGTTAGTGTAGGTGGAAATGACTCATTTGGCTGTACTGGAAGCTAGCTGCTGTAGACTGGCTGCTACAGTCCTAAATAAATTCTGTAAAAGAGATCTTGAAAAACAAAATGAATCCTGCCACTCTGTCACTAATTAATATATTTATCATGTGTACATATGAGCACGTCTTAATGTATACACATGCAAACATACACATGCTCATTATATTCACAGAATCACAGAATCACAGAATCACAGAATCACCGGGTTGGAAGAGACCCACTGGATCATTGTATCCATTGTATCCATTGTATCCATATTGTATCCATTCTTTAAATTACTTTACCATGAACAACTAATGCCAAAGAGGGACCCAATGATTGGTTCCCCACTGTTCTTAACAGTATCATAAGATGACCTAGAAAATATCATATAGAAATTTCCTGAGCATTGCATACATACTTTTTAAGAGACCTGTTATATCCAGGATGTGTTTTAGCAACAAATATATTCTAACAGTGTGGACAAAACTGTAAATGAACTAAGGTTCAGCTAAGACCAGAAAAACTATGGAATTTAGATCAGAGTTGAATTCCCAACTGCATCAGAGATTCTCTTGTTCTCAAGGAAGACTAAGGGGCTACAAACTGCTGCTGGGCCAGGTCCTAGCTGGGATGAACTCCTGTGAATGGCAGTATCCAACAAAAAGGTCCCCCCAGCTGCTCCTCAGGGTTTCTCCACTTCCTTACCTCTGCACAGTGTCTGTGCAAAGTAGCTATCAAGGACTTACCAAATGAATGTCTATCTTCAGATCTGCCTCTTTGTCTTTAGGGCAAAGGCTGCAAAGTGTCTTCCCAGACAGATCAAAAAGGGTAAGTACTAAGCCATAGTCACCATTTCTTTCCATTGCAAAATGGATGTAAGTCACAATTTCAAAAAAGAAAATGGCCTTGACAGATCTCAGCCAGCACAACACCATGGGGGAAATACAACATATAGCAATATCCAGTACACAAGAGGCTTCTTTTCTGGACTGCCCCTGCTGGGCTCCATCCAGGTTTCCAGCCTGGGAGACGCCCAAGAACAGCAGTGGGCTATTATTTGCCTGTGTGGCCTTGCCCAGAAAGGGAGCACAGGTGCCCCAGCACAGTTGTGGCGCTGCTGGCCCCTCCAGCCAGGTGGGACAGGGTAGCTGCCCACAGCCACGAGGAGAAAGCAGTGCACGTGGCTACCTCAGGGAGCAGACAGAAAAGGGCATGTCAGCCTGTTTGTTTTTTGTTGACGTCCTGTGCACACACCTTCTTTAGCCTGCTCCCACATGCCAGTATGCAGATATTAAAGCAACTGCTAAGAGGCAGCTTATCAGAGATTCACTGATTTATATTACATTTAACGTTGGCAGAAGCAAACTTGGAGATGCAGGCAAGAACGTTTAAGTGGCCACATTTCAATGCCAGGTTTAAAAAACAGTGCTTAATGCTTCTGTGAATTAGTCAATGGGCTAGGAGAGTTTTCAGGCTAGGAGAGGACTGTAAATGCAAAGCCCTGCTCTGAGGTCAGAGTTGGGCAGCAGATAATGTTCACATACCTCCCCTTACAGAGTGTCAGTGGGTTAAAATACATGAATTTCTGCAGATAAGGCTGCTAAACCCCATTCCAAGCTACCTCTTGCCACAGATCCCAGAGGAGTTCACTAAACAGACCTGCCTTTGTGCCTGCCAGGAAGGAAAATTAATACCGTTAACTGTAAGTCTACAGTTACTCTATCTGTTTCACACTTACTCACTTCCATATTTCGCTATGCCTCCCACCAGTGTCTCACCTGCCTTGCTGAGGATCTCAGGGAAGCTCCCAACCTACAGAGCTGGGTTTATGTTTGTGTTTTGAACAAACCATGAAGTGTTTTGCAGCTTCAGACCTCATAGTTTAGAGAGGTCACTTATTCAGCTTGCCTAGAAATATAGGGCATAGAGTAGCATTTTTGGAGGCACTCAGTTGTCAGCAAAGTCAATGGAAAGCACTTACTTCTTTAACGTTTTCCTACAACAAAACTTGCCGTAAATTTTCAAATCCCAAACATCTTGGAATGAATGCACAAAATTTGTGTTTCAGACCCATCTCAAAGGCTAGGATGCAATAGCAAAAACCAAAGCCAACTAGAGAGTCTGAATGTTTCTTCAACTGAAGAACCGATCCACAGAAAGCCTGTGACTGATTGCTTTGCATAACTACATTCCCAAATACTCTCTGTAGTCAAGAAGCCATTCACTGGCATGTGAAGTAGTATGACCCACCCTGAATTGTGTGAGTAGGGGGAAGCTGGGCATGTGAGTGTGTGACTTACTAAAATAAGAGAGAAGCCCTTGAAAACAGCTTAGTATAATCTTTCAGAGAGTTGGTCAAACCTTCTAATGAGAAACTCATTTTTCCCCTGCATCTGGCCACAAATGTACTTTTACTAATGAAAAAAAAAGATCCCTTCCTTCATTGATTTGTTGTTCTGGTAATCATCCAGATAGACGAGATTTCAGGCAGTGGTACTGTTTCTCCAGCCTATATTTGCTTTTACTTCTCCAGGAAGGTATTAATACATGAGAAGGATCCAGGAGAAGAAAGTGCTTTTCACTCTGATGATCTGGGAGGGATAAAGAGAGAAACAACTTAGAAACAAAACTATCTGTAGCTGGAAAGCAGAGGTTTGTCCTGGAATGGCAATATGGAGAGAAATTGCTAAACTTCTACTGAAAATAATGAAAACCACCTGCAACATAGCTCCCTAAGGAGGCTAATTAGGTGGGAAAGATTGGTGCCTATTGGAACTCACAGATTCTCAGGAAAATTGAAAGTATTATCTCTCACATGACTTATTTGCTTGCTATTTTAGGGAAACACATTTTTCCTTTATTATACTGATTAGATGACAAGATTGATTGACTTCCTATGTTACTTTCAGTGACTCATATATATCTATACCCTCAAAATAGATATGTGCTCAATTATTTACACCCTCTGCATAGCAGTGCCCAAAAAGCTGTGTGTCCAGCCTGCCACAGGAGCAGAACTGTGCACTCACAGGTGACCTCTTGTCTTGTACAAACAAGAAACATATAATAATTATAAAAGCCTCCCCAGCCTGTTTTTTAAAATTAGGTCCCATACTTTAACTTTCCCCTTGCATAAAATGGTGATGTTTATCAATGTCACAGGCTTTTGGATCATTTCAAGCATATGCAGGGTGATTTGCAAATCCAGAAAATGACAGTCCCAACCCCAAGGGGTGTAACACACAAAGAATTAGAACACATAATGGAGAAGAGTAAAAGGACAAATGTGCAGGTAAGCAAAGTAATCACATTGCTAATGCATAGCTAACTGGTTTATTCTGTAATGTTTGCAGAACTTATTTGGCAACAGGGTTTTTCAGTTCGCTGTGTTACTGTATTTGCTGATACTTTCCTTGCCTGTAATCCACAGCAATGCACATAGAACACATGGCACGTGATGAATGAGATGAGAGACTGGCTGGTGACATGGGGAAGATGGACATCAAGCTGCACAAATAGATACTGTAACAATCTGTGAAACAGATTTTGTACCTGATGTTGGTTAACTTGTTCAAGCTTTTCAGGGATGGTCAGTCATTACATGTTGATTATTTTTGGAGAGCTTGACTTGAAGCTTTGAAATTGTAGGAGGTACTGCAGGACTAGAGGCAAAGCAAGCTGGAGCATGCAAGGTGCTGTGAGTCACCAAGTGCCGTGAAACGTGAAGTCCCACTCTAATATGGACACTTGAAATTACTGGCTTCTCTTTAGCTTCTGCTCTCCTTTCCTCAGCTCTTCATTCATCAAATGCAGTTCCACATGCAGGTAACACAGGTAGTGCCCTGCCATCTCAGCAGTGAAGAGACAAAACAGATGAGTTGGTATTTGTGAGGCACAGTTACTACAGAAGTAAGCAGCATGGAAAAACTCATGAGGAAAGTAATTGCCTTCAACACAGATAATATGCAGTCAATAAGGCACAGAGACACACTCCAAACAACGAAAGGGAAATACTAAGCAGCTGCTCATTAAATGAGCATCATCCATCTCGTACACTGGGTGAGGCAAGCATTCTGTGCAGTACTATTTGATCACAGAAGTAACTGTGGTCTTTTAATACACATATACAGGCAATCTCAACCCTGGCATTTCCATATTCTGAAAGGTCTGGCTTTGAAATTTTTTTGGTGAGGACAGAGAGGGTGCAGATATCCACATTATAAAAGTAGAATTTCAGTATTGTAGCATCAAGCTGATATACACCGTCTGGGATGCTTATGTCCCCTACACTGACTGCAATAACAATCCATCACCCTTGTGATGTGGAATGATGAGGAAGTAAAGAAATCTTGGCTTTCTGGGGGGAAGGTGATTACATACAAACTGTGTTTGCTCTTCCTCCTTTCCATCTCCTTGCCCAGATTTTTCTCTGACTTTGTGTTTGTTTCTATTGTCAACTTCACTCTCATATTCTGGCTAACACCCAGTTTCCCATCTAGGCCACCCTGCACAATTTTGTTAGTCATCCCATCCAGTTCCTTAGTTGACTCTCCTAAACCATGTGAAATCTGCCTTTGAATCTTGGCTTCTTTTAAGCTCTGTCTTCCTTGCTCCTGATATTTACTATCTTTGCCAAGTCAGCTTCAGATTCCTCTTCCCCATCTCCTCCTCTGATTCAGTTTTCATGACCACCCATTAGTGTCTATTTTCAAAACATGGAGATTTTCCTAAGAAACCCATTGTAGCAATTCTGGCTAATGAAAATATTGTCATGTGAGATGAATAAAAAGTAGTATGTACTTGCAGCACTGCAAACTTTGACAAACACATGTTTACATGCTAAAAATATGCAAATAAATGCTGAAATCAACTTCTGTCACAGGATGTTGTTGCAAGCACTGCATCATGGCAGATTTCTGTCATTTTTGGTAGGATGCATTGCATATCTTGAGTGTGAGGAAAATCTCTGTGGGCATTCAAGTAATTAGCTCTATGAGGATTTCCTTAAACACAATTTCAAGGAATAAAAAAAGCAGTTTACTAAAAACTGCAAACTACATAGTTATTTTTGCTTTTATGTTTGCTGACAAAGTATGTTTCCTAATGCTTCCTGACCTGGCTCTTGAGAGAAGGCTGGTAGTGAAGTGAAAGGGGGAAAAGTATCCTTTTGATCAAAGCCTTCCTTCCCTCTTTGGGATAAAGACCTAAGAAGATGAGGATAGCCACACAGGGTGCCAGAAAAGGCCAAGATCCCACAGCCAGTAAGGGGTGCTTAGTAAAGGGTAAGCAGAGGGTTATTCTATCCCAGGAATCTCTCTAGCAAGTTGCATCTGAAGTACTTACTGAGCTTTATTGTACCTGCATCCACTGAAGCTTCCTTGACATGCTTTTCTACCACAATATAGACAATAAGTTGCTTTTTGTTTGTTTGGGGATTTGGGCATTAATTTTTTGTTTATTTGGGGTGTGTGTGTGTGGTTTTTTATAATATATATATTCTTCTAGGATCCAGGGCAAATCAGAACTCACAGCCATAGACTAATGTGCTATGGGAGAAAGCATTGCCCTCTGAGCTTTTGTATGTGCATACTGGCTGGGCTTGATGCATCAGTGTGAATGTTAAGTGAATACAAAATTGTAAACACTCGAGAGGAAGAGTGATGCATGGACCATGATCCCACCTGGTTCTCCTTTATTGTCACTGATGTTCTGCTACCAACAGACCGACAGCAAGTTCTGGGTCTTGTAGCCCTAGGCCTTTCACTATTTTGCTGGGAATTATTAACACTCATGGAGTTGTAGCTAGTCTGTGAGTCTTGGCTTTGTACATTCTCCAGGTCTCCCTCAATCCTGAATTCCCCATGATCTTACAATGATCTTTCTTTCCCAGTCCCAGAAGTATTAAAGTTACTGGCTGACCACTGAACCAAAGAATGATGAGGATGACCACTGCAATGACTGAGTAGTTCATTACAACAAAATAACACGGGGGGAAAGGGTGTTTGTGTGTACAGAAACAATCTTCTGTGAATCCCAAGTGACAGCGGACAGGACAAGAGGGAATGGCCTCAAGCTCCGCCACAGGAGATTTAGGCTGGACATTAGGAAAATGTTTTTCACAGAAAGGGTCGTTGGGCATTGGAACAGGCTGCCCAGGGAGGCGGTTGATTCATCTTCCCTGGAGGTGTTTAAGGCACGGGTGGACAAGGTCCTGAGGAGCATGATTTAGTGTTTGATGGGGAATGGTTGGACTCAGTGATCTGGTGGGTCTCTTCCAACCTGGTGATTCTATGATTCTTCTAGCTTTATTTACATCCAGCAAATAGAATCTGATGCCCCAGTCAGGGTGTTGGAGGAACAGTCTCCAGAGTTTCATGTAGCTGTTCCAGCTGCCAAATCTGTTTTTCCGATTTACAGCTAACAATCAATCATACACTATTCAGTTGTTAACTTCTTTTGTTTAGATAATTTGTATAATTAAAGTACCACAAATTCCATGGTGTCAGCAGGTCTCAAACAGACCTCCTGCAGGTTCTGCAATCTCTTTCTGAGATCAGAAAATAAAGCAATGAATAATACTAGAAGGAGTCCAAGTAACTTATTTTTTTCTAATGACAAGGTCAGATATTCAGCAGTGTGATCAATGCAAATACAATATGCCTTTGGAAAAAGGCCATTATCTGCCTGTGGAAAGGGCAGTCAAGGGAACTGTTTCATAATCATGCAGTTTATGGGTAGATAGCAGAGATCCTGAAGCTCTTTACTAAAAGGGGCTAAAAGTCAGTGACTCAAGTTGTCAAGTTTAAAAACACAAGTGAATGGCAAGTATCTGGATACATATACATGAATATGATGCCCTATCTTTTGAATGCATATCTCTCTCTCATGCACAGTACCTTTGTGTCAGCATAATTTTGCTGTGGCTCAGAAAGCCTATCCTCAGGAAATATCTAGAGCTAACAACTGTTTTGCATTTAGTTGACATGCACATGGCCATGGTAAACCTGGCCAATCACTGTTGCCTCTGCTAAGATACAGGAAAAAAATAAAGAATCCACAGATGTTAAATTGTGTCAGCTTGCCTAACCATTTGAAGTAATTAATTCTGTGTACTATTTTTGAATGAATCTACAAAAATGACATCATTCTTTCCCATTGCTTGTTCTTTGCTTATTGTGTATATTGCATCTTTCAGAATTGCAGACAACACACAAATGCTGCAGCATGTGACACACTCAGCAAGCAAATTCCCTGCTTTTCTTAGTCCCCTCTGTGGTTTTTCACGATTATGTGAATGAGTAAGAGGCTTCTTTTTGTCATCAGTATTCTAACCATGTGAAGAAGACTTTGAAAGCAGATAAGATTTTTTTTTTAAATGTAGATAAAATGAAAACAGTTGATGACAAAGGTAAAGCTAGAGAAGGATTATACAAGGCTGTAGTGAAAAGTAGCAAGCTAGAGAAAAGTGGACTACAAAGTTCATTAGAGCTCAGGGAAGCTTCTGGCAGCAAATTAGGAGTTCTGATCATTTACATGATTGAGCAAAGGGGCATTGGTGGAATAGGTTGGAGTTTTTTCTGATTCTTGGACTGATATTTATTAGAATACACCAGCTCAGTAGAACATTAGGAAGCAGCCCCCGCACACCATCAAGACAGAGCTCAAGTTTAATGTGCTCTGGTGATCTTGAAATGGGAATTCAATATAAAAACATGGTAGAATTTGTGAGTAAATGAAACTGCCCATGTAGCAATATTTGCAATCACATCTGCACAATCACTAGAGCGCAATTATACATTTGCAGACAATCAATACACTCACTCTGTGAAAGCAGACCCCAAAGTCCAGCATTTTTACAGCCTTGTTAGCCTCCAGGCCCACCAGCTGCATGCCTGTGAAATGCAGGCTCCCAGGAGCTCTGGGGCAGGCTGATCCCACTCCCAGCCTCAGCCATAACAGCTACTGCTGCTCTTGCTACAGGGAACTCCCAGCAAGCAGCCAGGGCAGCATCCCTCACCAGATCTCCAACCATTCAGGGCTTTTTGGGAGGGCTTAGCTTCTCCTGGGTGCTTCACCACCTGCAAAATCCAGCATTAAGATGAATGGACCACTTTCAGATCACTGTTGCCCAGTTGTAGGAAGGTTGCTCACCAGTTGTACAACTCCTCTTAGGACTTCAGTGTTAGGGGTTGTCACAAAAAAAAAAAAAAAAGAATTATGTGCATTTACAGTGCCTTACTGGAGCTCCCAAAAGACCCTGTGCTCTGCTCTTTGTAGTTACCAAGTGATGAAGTAGTTATGAGCATCTAGAAGCAACAGGTGAAGCTGTTATAGACCTTGGGAAGGAAGAGAGAAAATGAGCATTGGTGTTCTGTTTTGCTGTGCCATTTTAAAGTGAAGACGAGTCATGTAGTTTGTAGTTGGGTTGAACATAAGATCTGCATTCTTTACCCTCAGAGTTGTGAGGAAAAGTGAATTTTAAAAGCTCATACACACAAATTAAATGCAGATAATTCCCTTCCCTGTTTAAAGTCTTTATTTTTTTATATATATACAGCTTCATCCAGCAACAGGACAGTGAATTCTGTGGTGGGGGTGGCCATTAAAGGCAGTGGGGCACTTCCCTGAGCGGGGAAAAGCCTAAAAATCTCAATCAGGGGTCAGGGCTAGGCTCCTGGCTCAACAGCCATTCCCACACGGTGCCTGACGGGAGGGGGCGGTTCTGGAAGATATTGTGGGGGATTTAAATGGTCCTTAGGGAGCACAGTGACTGGAGCACAGGTGAAGAGGAGCGGGGCACGTTGAACAGGGAACATTAAACAGGGCAGTTTGAGTGGCAGTTCAAGTGGGCAGGCCAAGCAGGGAGGGAACAGAGAGGGGCTGGAGCACAGCCAGAAGGGACTGAGGACAATGGTGGCTACCCGTCAAAAGTTTAAGGCTGCACCAAGCATGATGGAAACTGCCACCCAGACTGAGCCCCAGCGGGCACATGCAGCTACCCAGACACTGGGCTGCAGACAGTGCNGCCATCCTGAGACAGTCATAAAAACATCCTCTGTAAAAAAGAAGAGGAGGGTGATTGTCTTGGGGGATTCCCTTCTTAAAGGAATGGAGGGTCCCATCTGCAGACTGGACCTGCTCCAAAGGGAGGTCTGCTGCTTGCCAGGAGCATCAGTAAGGGACATTACTAGAAAATGTCCATCCCTGGTCAAGGACACAGATTACTACCCGCTCTTAGTATTTCAAGTTGGCAATGAAGACATAGAGCATAGGAAGCCTAAAACTGTTAAGAGGGACTTCAGGGCTATAGGGAGAATGATCGAGGGCTCTGGGTCACAGGTAGTAGTTAGCTCCATTCCAATACTAAGGAATGAGAAGCAGGAAGTGAGAAAGAAGAAATTGATTAATGACTGGCTCAGGGACTGGTGTGAAAAGAGGGGCTTTGGGTTCTTTGATCATGGGGTGGCCCACACACCCCCAGGCTTTCTTACTAGGGATGGGACACACCTGTCTCCTAGGGGGACTAAAACCCTCTCCAAAAATCTAGTTAAGTTCATAAATTGAGCTTTAAACTAGATGTGAGGGGGGAGGGGATGGAGGCCAGACCAGATGGGAGTGAGCCTGGAGATGGGACTTCAGTGTCAAAGGGGTGATGTGCTGGTGAGGACTGCCAGTATATCACCACTAAGCACGAGGGGGCGAGTGCACCTGGGCACGGTAAGCAGGAAACTGCTACTGTGGCCTTAGTTAACCCAAGGACCACTCCACTGGGAAGAAACCCTATTACAAGGGCTGTAGGTTCGCCAGCCCAGGCGAAGTGCATTTACACCAATGCACTCAGCATGGGAAACAAGAAGGAGGAATTAGAAGCTGTAGTAAGGCAAGGAGACTATGATGT
>WAAB01003614.1:31481-59441 GCA_013389865.1 Piaya cayana | reverse complement strand
CTCTCCCTGGGGAAACTGAGGCATGGACGCCTCTGCAGGTTCAGAACACCTGGAGGTGTTCAAGGCCATGCTGGATGGGGCCTTGGGCAGCCTTGTCTAGAGGGATGTCTCTTCCCATGGCACGAGGGTTGGAAGTGGATGATCTTTAAGGTCCCTTCCAACCCAAACCCTTCACTTATTCTTGCAGCTTTTTGGAGGCATGGGATATGTCACAGCAGATCTGTCAATATGTTTGGCTGTAAAAAAAAAGTTCCTTTTGCTATCCCGGAGTATTTTTTTTTTCAGATTAAGTTATTTAAGACATGGCTTTCCTTTCCATTTTGTATCATTACTGCTTGCTGTGTGCTGAACATGGACGTTGATAAGGAGCCTACATCCAGAGTCTTGTATAGGTGTGCAGCAAAGCCTATCTGGAATAAGAGTGCAATGGAGAAAAAGTATTTTTTCTTTTCTCTTTGTTTCTCCTGTCACATAGAAGGTGGAGGGATAACCATTTCCCCCTCACTATCATTTGTAATGACACCAAGCCTTCTTTTGTTTATATAAGCTGAGAGGACTTCTTTGTGGTGTTTATGTTGGTGAGGAACATCTGAGCTCTAATATAAGCCATTGCTTCAAAGTTGCTCCTTTGGTACAGCTAAAGCCAAAGATTTTCTAAGGCCAAGGAAAATCCTAGTGTCCCATAGGATATCTTATGTTGTATTGTAGATGTCGTTGCACAGGGTAGGGACAAGTCAGACTTTTGTTGGACCTCCTTATATCAGTTACAACCAGCCTTTATGACCATGCTAGTCCTGCACCACAAATCTTCCCACAGGCAAGATCCAAAATGTAAGCCCCCTTTCCCTATGTAGCAGAGAATTGGGATAGTGATTCCCCAACTATTCACAGTAATGCAACCCTGCCCCGTCCTGCAGTGCAGCATGGAAATAAGAAGATTAACAAGAGATGCTGCTTTGACCTTTTTTTCTCTCAAAACAGTAGAATTATAAATGTTATTTTATACACTGTAAACTCAGATTGCATAGTAATTAATGAGTTTGGATATTGACTGCGAGTTTAAGAAAAAATAAAGATGGAGTAGTGCAACTAGTCCAGACTATAATAATACTTTTTTTTTTAAAAAAAAGGTAATAATAATACTTTTTTTTAAAAAAAAAGGTAAAAATTCATGGTTCATTAGGTTTTGCTCTTTATTTCAACTGCTGTTACCCTCATTTAGCCTCTTGACAGGGGTGCTGGCCCAAGACTTCCTTCTGAAATTAATGACCTGTGGCCACAGGCTTCAGAAGATGAACAATTTGTCTTCCTTTGTGACTCAGCACTCAATTCAGCTCACAGTTACACCTGTACAATTTAATTAACATGGGGATAATAAAGAAAAAAAATCCATTAACAATGTCTCTACAGCCTTCAGCCTTTTGTCTTTTAATGTACTATACTGAAATTTCTTCAACGTAACAATATTCACACTTGTAAATATTATGGATTCTGAGGTATGCAGTAGTCTAAATATATAGTATTCAGCAGATACTTCATTTTTGCTGATTTTGAGCAACTTCTAAACTGTATGTATGCTTTTATGTATGAGTATCCTGTGAAAGCAGCTCTGACCAGTTTCTGTAGGGCAATCTTTATGGCCACTCAAAGGAACCAATTAATGATTCCAGTGCATTTCAGCTCACTTTGTCATAAAAAAAAAATCTAGGGTCTGGACAAGAGTGAGTCTCAACTCACAAGCAGCCTGGGTATTTTGAAAAATGGGTTTAGAAGCAAGAAGCCTTGCTGCTGAAATTGGCTCTTTTTGCTGTCCATTACCTCTGTCACTGATGGGCCTGCCCATATCCTGCAGAGGTTAGACAGACCATTCAAATATCTGATTCAACACTGGAAGATATTTTATTTTTATTAAAGAGGCAAAAGAGAAAATGAGAGAAAGTGAAAATATACAAGCACTATACTAATGACATGACATTTGAAGAAAAATATCAGAGGAGTGAAGATTAACACATAGGTCTATGATGACAGTTGTAAAGTTATCCTTATCCAGATACGAACTGTATCTTTTTCATTTCATCTTACAACTTTCTGATGAAAGAATATTCTCAGTAAGCCGCAGAGTTTCATCTTATTTGACTTTTAACTAACTGCATCTCCTCTCCTGTGGTCTTTTTTAAACTGGGCAACCAAATTTGTAAAAAAACCTAGATATTTTATTTGGACCTGCTATTGTCTCTGAACAAACAAGGAAAAAAAATGTGCATACTGTGTTGCTGTTTTCTCACAAAGAATGGAAGAATCTAGAAAATGCTGTTTCATGATAGGAAACTAATACATTTTTAAGCAACAACCCACAATTAAATTACAAAGTTCAACAAGGTTAAAAGAAACACAAAGAAATTGTGTTTGCTTTCTGCTATCTGCATTTTCTATCAGACCGTAATAATTAGGCAGCCCTGTGAACACAGATGATATAACCCCTGCTCAGAAGCTATACTCCATGGCTATGGACTGCAACTGCTCAATAAAACACTAAGTCCATCATTTGATATTAGATAGCAATAACTATATCGGTGCATTTGAGGTTTCTTTCCCTTCATAGAGCTAATTTTCTTTAAAGGACTACCCTGACAGACAACACACTCTTCTTTTTAAAGAAGCATTATAATCAGCTTTCCCCCACCCCAAAGCTACTTGTTTCTCTTGTCTCTGGGTTGATTGGAGAAATAAGAGTGGTGGAAATGTTTGCTGCAAGTTAGCACGGTGGCAGCAGAGGCAAAACCGCTGGCTTGATATAGTGGGTCAGGAGGGTCCCTGTGGATGCAGGAACCCCAGGCACATAGCCCTGTTGCTAGGGAACTGTATTGATCCTTTCCAGCATCTTCACTGACACCCTCTCTGCTCCACTGTGATTGAACACCATCCTTGCAGGAGCGGGAGAGTTAGAAGCCTTGGCATGGCTTTAATATTTATGAAGTAAACGTTTTAACCATTGAAGCTTTAAATGTCTAATGCTCTTTTCTTTTCCCAGAGCTTGCCTTTGGGAATGTCTTGATCATTCTAGTATGGCAAATTACTTCATATCGGAGGCAGATAGCTTATTTTCTCTTAAGTTAAATGCAGCAGGAGGAGGTCTAACATGCACACACACAAAAAATTAATGTATTATTTTCCTCATTCACTTTAATTCTCATATTATTTCAAGATAATCTGCATTTAAAATACACCATGTCACAGGTTTAACTGAAATAATCAAAATCAAATTGAAAGATATATCAGGATATTTTTAATATTTTTATATATTCTTAAAAAAGGTATGAAAATGTAGCTTGTACATATAGAGAATCTTATTAGGCAGAAAGTGTTAGCATAGACCAGCAGGTCATTGTGGGAAATGCTCACTACCCTTACTAAAGGGAATGATTGCAGGTTATATATCTTCAGTTAGCTAATTTAGGGGTTCATCTCTGTGCATCTACAATTGGAAAGTTTTTAATGTCAAGGTTTTTAAGAAGGTTCCACAATGTGTCTCCTCAGCCAGTGCTGCAGCCCACACTGCTCTGGTCATCTTCTGTGTTAGCTGACTTGTAGATTTGTTCCAACATATCTAGCCCATAAGGCAGCCTGGAGGCTCCATTTTCAGGATGCCAGTCCTCTCTAGGGGAAGGAGGACCATGCAGATATCTCAGCTGTTGCAAGCAGTGTGCAAATAAACTCTGTCAAATGATATAATTGCAGGAGATGCAGCACCTGAGTCCTGTCTGAGTAGGTCCTTAGGGAATACTTATTTATAGAAAGTCAATGCCACAAAGCTTCACAGATTAGGAGTGTTATCAGACAATATCAAGCCAAAGTGAGATATTAAACTATTCCATACCACCTTTCCCTACACTCGTGCGCAGAAGCTGACATTTAAATATGGAAAATTCTCCATGTGAATTTTAAAAGTCTCCATTAGAAGTAAATAAAAACTGTATACTTAAGTAAACTACTGTTGATTTTACTTCTGTATAAAAATCAATAATTTAAAATGTATGTGAGATGATCAGTCTCTTGGGATCCTTCTTATAAGTACTCAATGCTGGCAGACAGTGTCTAGCAGTAACATTTGAAATTGAAATAATCACTTTAATTAGACATGAGATGCCCAGTATGGATGTGCATGGCAGACCTCACGGTGACACAAGGGAAGTAAGTGTAATATGGACTAGATGATCTTAAAAGGCCTTTTTCAACTTAAACCATTCTATAATTCTGTAAGAAGAAGAGACCTCTATGAGCAGGAACAAATTTATCAGACAAGCTATGGGGACAGTAACATTCTAACAGCATTATCCTGTGTGGCACATACTTGAGGCATATGATAAGAAATACTTGTTTGTCTGTTTTGCATTATTGGGAAGGCCATATCCTGCCCTACATCCAGTCCTATCTATTAGTAAGTCCACACTGGCAACATCCCCCATTGCAGCCCCTGAGCAGTAGTGCAGAAAGTCAGGCTTGCAAAAGATGCAAGGGTTCGCTGCAAGTCAGACAGCAACATACACCACATTAACACCTATAAAACTTTTTTGGTATTGACATAATTTACATCTGCAAAATTGGGTCTGACTTATAAACAAAACCCCTGTATTGTTAACCTGAATTTTGCTGCATATCCTGTAGTTAACTAAATGTCTCTGATTGGAATACAAAATGAACAAACAGAAGAGTCGATTTATTTAAAACTTAACATTAAAACATCCAACAGGCTTGTGCTTTGTAAAAGTTGTAAGCAAGTTCTAGAGTATCTGCCTTCAATCTTTCTGCACTGCTTCATCTAAAATAAATTCTCATTCTTCCCCATTTCAAAGTTAATACTTTTCCACTCACTCTAATATTCAGTGTTATTAAATTAGAGACCACGAATTAAGACCATGACTGTTAACACAGTACTGAAGTTCCTTTTTCTTATACTCTTGTAAATAACAATGTTATATCATTTTCTGTAGCATGCAAGGTAATGGTCTTCGAAGAAACTTATAACTGAACTGCTAGCAATCAAACCAGTGTTCTTTCCTAATACAGCAGTGACATGATAATAGCATAATACCTCAGACCATTAAGTCTATTGAAAGTAAATTATTACCATCAGACACAATAAAACCTAGTTGGATGCATGCTATTAGCTGCAATGTCTTCAGCTCTCTATGTGCTATTTCATGCAATTAGTAACAGAGATATAAAAAATGTATTATGCACACATGTACACACATTTGTTTTATTTATTCCATGAGCAACATGAATTCCTATGAATCCCCTCCCTCAGCTAGAAACTTTGCACACTAGCTTTTTTTAAATTTCTCTAGTGACTCCTATAGGCAAATGTTGCAAAATAAATGTTGTTAAAATTATCTGAGAAACAAGGTTGAAAGCGTTTCCATTAGATGTGTTTATTTTTCATCACTAAACATTTTCCTTTCTTTTTTAACTTGGGTCGCATATGAGTGAGCAAAGTTATTGCATTTTCTACAAGTGACTGTCACTTTTCTAGTACTTTTTAATATCTATTTTCTGATCAGAAGTTTCAAGTTGTCTAACAAGGATCTAAGTCATGTCATTTGCTTGTAGAAACATAAGAAGTCATAACAAAAAATAACTTCAGAATTTTCTACATTTTTATCTAAGACTCTGGACCAAGGAACGGCAGATTTATCTCTCATGTCAGTTTAGGTACCACTCTGTGTAGGATAGGGAAGTAATGCCTGAAAAGATCATTTATTTTCAGTAGCTGTGGACTCTGTTTTCAGACACAATTAATTAAGCAAATGGTAACAGCATAGTCTGTGGACATTTACTTACCAGCAGATTTGACAAGACCCACAACTACTTGTAGAGGTTGATAAATCCATCTTAGCAAACAGATCTAAGTCTCACTTAGCCAAGGCTGCTACAAAAACTTCAGTCACCAATACCTGCCACCCTGCTGAAGTCAAACACTGTTGATGTGCGTGTAATAAAATAAAGCCAGTTTCCCAATCCTCTGCTGTGTCAGACTGCAGCTGTCCCTGTAAGTAAATAGATTCTTTTTTGGTCAAAGCAATTAACTGAACTGTTCTCCACATCCCTGTCTACTACTTTATTCTTATTCAAAGCTGCATGGTTTCACTGGGGATGTTAGCATCAAATGCACTGCTGAGTGATGGTGCTTACTGCTTAGCATTCAGTTCTGGAGCCTCTCAGAGTGGAATTGTGAAGGTATCTGGCTGCCTGTCAAAAACGTTGACCTGGATGAATTGCAACTTCCTGGAACCGTATGGTAAATAAGACCAAAAGCTTCTGCTGAGAGTTCTTTCTTCTCTGGGCAAACATGTTCACTCAGTCATTACATCTGACAGCTTGTAGCCCTGAAGTGATCCCTGCAATTTTTAACAAAACTTCAGCTTATTTCCTCTCAATGAGTTTAGCTGTGTTAAATCTTTCTTGGGAATATAGAGTTTCTTTTTGATGAAGGTTTTATTCTGTATGCAGTAGTAGCAGCTCAACCTCTCATGCGCAGTTTCCTTTGAATAGGTAACTAACTCTTTTTTGTTCCCTTTTCCTTCCAAATAATATATTTTACTATCCAGACAGAAGTTCAGAAGTAATAAAGCCTCTGCATCTTCCTGCAAATGTGACACTGGGTAGAAGTTCAAGTTAAGCAGTGTGTGGGTAGAGGGAAGAGGAGACACATGCCTTAGCTTCTGCTTGGAGCCCTTGGGAGTCAGTAGTGACAGTAAGCATATCTGAGACAAAATGTGACATTTGTTGGGCTTTAAATCTCTACTCATTTTTTCTCCCATTTTACTCATTGCAGAGATCTCTGATTCTAAGTATTCAGAGTTATCCTTTAAGCATCATTAAAAGATTTAAAGAAAAAAGTACATGGAATTAAAAAAAAATCAATTGCACTGCCTCAAATCTGAGAAATACCTGCTTACCATTTTTAATTGGTACTGCCACCCCCTTCCTAAAGTTTTAACCAGCAGTGCCTGTATTAATTGTTTCATGAGGAGTAGCTGAGGGACCTGGGGTTGTTCAACCTGGAGAAGGGGAGGCTGAGGGGAGACCTTCCTGCTCTCCAGAACCACCTAAAAGGAGGTTTCAGAGAGGTGGGTATTGGTCTCTTCTCCCAGGTGAGAGGTGATGGGATGAGAGGGAATGGCCTCAAGCCACATCAGGGGAAGTTTAGATTGGACATCAGGAAAACCTTCTTCACTGAAAGGGTTCTCAAGCCCTGGAACGACCGCCAAGGAGGTGGTTGAGTGCCCATTCCTGGAGGGGTTTAAAAGACGGGGAGATAAGGTGCTTGGGGATATGATTTAGTACCGGACAGGTTTGGTTGGAGTTGATGATCTCAAAGGTCTTTTCCAACCTAGGGAGTCTGTGATTCTGTGATTAACAATATTACTGATTTTATCATTTGTCTGCTTTAGAGAGTGCACCATTTAGAGGTATTCCTTTATTCAACTTATGGCTAAGTACACAGAGAGTTTAATAGTGTTAGGATATTAAAGACTGAAGATGAGCATTTTCTAAGAATGCCCTATGTGTCCAAACAGTCACTGGTAAAAACTATTGCAAGCCCTTTAAAATGGCATTTTCCCACATGTTCTGGAAAAAATGGAAGCATCAGGTACAACTTAATAAGAGAAGAGGGAAAATTAATTGACATGGAAGGGTCAAAGCAATGTAAATGTGATGTTTTCATGATGGGAAATATCTTCACAGCTGAAAAAGAAATGAGGCAGTTTATTGCATATATTAATATTAAAAAGCATGCTATTAAAATTAACATATAATTTGCCTGGTACAGAGTTAATTACTGTGCAACATTACATCTAAATCATTTTCTTATTAATGCTCACCCAATACCAAATAACTCCCCAGATTTTACCTCAGACATCTCTATGAATACTGAGCAAATTTGTTATACTTTGCCCCATTGTAATGAAGCTGCAGTGGATTCATAATGGTCGGATACTTAGAATACAGAGTGAGCATTGAGAAGGCTCTTCTTTCTGCTTGTGTGAACACAGTTAAATACCAGAAGTACGCTAGAGGCCTTCTCAAAACTGGACAGATGTTAAGGCTGAGGGAGAAAGATCTACTTTTTCTAGTTACAAAGAGGCCTGGTTGTGAATACGTGCAAAAACATTAACTTGGATTCATCTCACTGCTCCAGAAGATTGCATTAGGACTGATTTGGTGTACTAACTCTTCAACCAATGTTTAGCTGAGGAGAGGTTAGCCTGTTGAATGTTTAACATGGTAGACTGTATTCTTCACCATATGAGCAGAAAATTTTAAGAACTCCCTCACTGACTTGGCTTTTTTCATTTCAAAACAGTTTTTAGAAGATGTTATTCTAGAAAGAACTTAATGGAAAAAGATCACTATAGATTGATTCAACCATTATGTTCGGAGTGTCTGTATTTCAATCAACATATGAGAAAATGTATGTACATAACTTTGTTAGAAAACTGTATTACAGCACATTCTCCTAGGCACACATCATTAGAGAAATGTCTGTTATCTACACTGAAAATAAAGGCACACAAGAACATGTATTTTTTACCATAGTACTTTCTAACTTTGGTGTTCAGCTGACTGCATTGCATTCCAAGTACAATATTTGTATGGAACTTAATTTATTCAACATTTTATAATAGCACATCTCAATGTCACTGTCAGTAGCTGAAATAGCTTCTATATTGTGACATATGATGTGTCACAGGTGACACTGAGGACTCACCCTGGGCCATTTTAAATGCTGGTCACAGCAAATACTGATATACAGTGGATGGTAGTCATGGAAACCAGTCAGCGCTTACCTTTATTTATTTTTTTTTTAACAAACCTAGTTCCAAAGGGTGTTTTTTTCGTACTTTGGGGGAACAGCATGTTATATTATCTAGCAAATTATCCATTAGATGTTTTTAAAAGCAATTCAATTTAAGATCCCTTTCAGATGCTGCATAGCAATCCTTTCTGAATGCTAGAGACCACGTGTGTTATTAAAGTGAGCTAAAGGCTCCAAAACCTCCCTGCGGAATGAAGCAAATGTGTGGAGCAGAGTAAGAGCACACCATGGGCTGCACCAAGAGGAGGCAGGTCCTCTCCTGCCAGCTTCTCCTTATTTCCAGCCACTCCTGGAGATACCAAACGGCTAGGTAGGATGTGCGAAGAGGCAGGGAGGAGAGGCAGTCGGGCAACTGGGGAGAGTGTGCAGGGGGTGGAATCCTGGCTTTTTAAAGACAACATTCAAGGTGGGATGTAATGCTTGGAGCCTGGAAACAGGGCAGACAATCTCTTGGTAACCAGAGGCTTTGCTGTGAAAATTGCACTGTGGAAAGTGAAATTTTCTAGGAGGAAATAGTGATTTAGAAGATTTTCATAGAGGAAAAAAGTACCTTTAAAGGTTTTTTGACAGGAGATTAAAATTAGGTACTGAAAAGCAAAAATAAGTTCTCCCCACGTAGAGGATAGCTGAGTTGGTAGTGGTAGTGGTCCCTGAGGAGGTGTGTTGTTCAACTTAAAACTCTGATGACAAAGATTTACCAGTCCCCTTGGCTGCAAAAAGTGAGCGGGAAGATCTGATCAAGGATATGTTTGTAGATCAGGTGAAATATATGGCCTATAGCTGTTCAGAAGCATAGGGATGGAAAGCAAGTGAGAGAAAACCCTCCCCTTCCTTTAACAGGAAGCCTGCTGCTACCTCTGTTCAGACCTGTGAGGCAGCACACCACTGTGGCTAATTTGGTGAGAAGGACTTGACATGCAATTTTCAATTTCAGCTGCTGAAGACACAGAATTTATCAAGAAGAGGTGAAGCAAGAGCTAGGCAATAAAAGCAGGAAGATAAAACATAGAAATAAGATGGATTTCTTCTACTTCTTAAGATTTCTGTACATTCAAGTTTGCCCATGTATGTTGACTTTGATACAATTTCCCAGCCCCATTAATTGTACTTCAGTTAAAGCGTAAGAGCTCTATAACAGGTGTTATCATTACTGGACTTCTGTGGGCAAGTTAACCAAGAGTAATATCTAAGCTAGGGCTGGATTCACCCTTGTCACATTTCTAAACACTTTCTATGCCAGAAAAAAAACCAAACCCTTATGAATTCAAGATACCTACCATGTTAGAAAATGACACCATTAGATAAGAATATTGCTACCTCATAGTAGACAGCGCATCCGCAGTTTAAATTTCAATTCACCCTCAAATTAAGCAGGAGTCCAAGCAATATTGTGCAAAGTTTGAGTGAACCTGCAATTGAAACCAGACCAAGGTTCAACAAACAGCAATCAGCTGTAAGGAGATGATAAATTACTATGCAGGCACCCTCGTAAACCAAATATAAAGACAACTTACTGCAGGATTATTTTTCAACAAATTAAGAACCATATTTTTCCTGTCTGGTTGGCAGCTGCAGAGCACTTGCGTGACAAGCTAGTTCTCTGATCTCAAATTAAATGAGCAGATTTGTGACATTATAACTGTTCTTTCAAAAAGTTCTGGTGCATGTAGAGAATAGGAAAAGCAACAGCAACTAATTGAGATTTTTCCATCTAGACTCTAAAATTATTCCCTAGTAAGATACTAGTTTTCCTCTACTTGAATAAAATTAAAATATAACAGATGCCATCAGGATACCTGAGGCAGTCCTGCAGAGACAATGGAAAGTAAAATCTTGAATAGCATTCATATTCCTCAAAGAAATAATTTACCATTGAACTGCTATGAAAATATGACTACCAAACACCAAAAGCACACATGACTAACATGTCCTCTGCTGTTAAATATCAATCACAAAGTGCAACACAGCCATTAATTTTAAAGACCATGACCATCAGGAAACAGAGCACCACTTGAATACCTTTGCTTAAAATTTATTGTCACATTTCAAAATGATAAATGACATACTCTCTGAATTTTCATTTCACAGAGTTGCTTTGATTGTCTTCTGAAGTGTGTGAAATAGTATACTTTACGATAGAAGCTTTCTGATGCTAAGGAAAAAAAGCAGTACCTGCAGTTATGAAGAGCTTTATTGACCCTCTCTGGGCCAATATGCTGGAATCAAATTCACGAGACCCTTGAATCCAACACAGTAAGAAGCATTTCAATGTATCACTGCAGACACTCTTTCCATGTGCCTAATTTCACCTGTCCTTATGAATAGGAACTCTTTCCATTGCTCACTAAGACTCTTAAGGGATGATACCAGCTTCTGCCCTTTCCTGCGTTCTTGCTTATTCAACATGATCTCCCTTCTGTTGCATGCATGATACAATTGAAATAAAGATGCAAATTAATGGCAAAATCATAGTTATCATTTTTGTATATTAATCATAAACAGTGTTCATAAAGGCACTGCCTTTCCTTCTGCACCTCTCTTCTGATAAACTCATTTAATGTACAGAGCTTCTCATGGCTTTCCATGGCAAGATGTTAATCACATGTATAGAGAAAATACAGGAGAGCAGCTATTCACAAACTGTGTAATTTAAATTTTATCTTATTATTGATTTACAGGGAGTCTCTGAATGAAGATTTACAATGAAAGTACCATCCCTTCTCTCCCTCCCCCTTCTTTCCATTCAAGGAGATAAGACCAAGAAATCTACCAGTAAATATAAAACTTATTAAAGAGAAAGCAAGATCTAAAGAGCCCATGGCTTGGTGAAAGTACAATAACGAGCACTTGAAAGGTCACAGTTCAGTAATATCATGCTGAACTACAAATGGAATGATCTGTATTCATTTCAAATCTGAAAATAAAACTCAGCACATTACTTAATATGGAAGTGTGACATTTGCCTTAAAAATGCAGTTTAGGCTGCATTTTATTATAGATCTATATTGGAGAATTTGAATTGGATTTTAAAGTGCACAGGTCTCTCTATCATGAAGCAGACCCTGATTTCAGAAGATTGGGAAAGCCTGTTACAGAGTGACAGGTAAAATGTCTGAGTAAGGAAGAAGGCTTATACAAAAGAAAACTCTATGCTCCAGTGACTATAAATCACATGAAAAAGTTAAGACAACTGTCTTCTTTTGATCTGTTTTAGCATAGAGATTGGGGTAAGCAAATACTAGAGAGAAGGAAAAGCCTATTTTCTTTTCTAGGAAAAGTGTGTGAATCCTGGTAGCTTCAGTGGTGTTAAAAGTATGCTTTAAAAAAGTGAAAATACCACCCATACATATCACAAACTGAGACTGAATAACGTTTGACTCTAAGTACAGCATTTAAAAAACTAGCTTTTTTGAAATTCTGTCAGATGCAAATAAATAACATAAAAATGCCAATTATTCTTTACAACAGAACTAAGAGGAAAATATTCATCTAGCTAGGACAAACTTCAACACAATCTTTCTTTTTCTCTTCTCTCAACTCCTGGAATTTGTTACACATTTCCTATGCCATCACATTTTATTCCTTCTCTCTACTCCTCAAATTCAACTTTCTCTTTTTTTTACAAGCTGGAGTAGCTGAGTTTATATAAAAATCAATCAATCAGCCAGTCTCCTTGGAGTGCTCTTCATCATTTCACCAAGATCCTTTTCACAGATTCTGCTGCAATTTATCCTATGGCATTTCAGCAAATGTTACTGTTAAACATCCTATTAATATGCTCACAAAAGGTGACATAAATGAGCATCAGTATTAATTAGCCCATATCATTCCATTTTCTTGTCAAACAAGCTGTGTTATCTCACCTAGAAAAATCTCCTTTCTTGTATCTGAAGCACTAGATGTAATCTCATTGTACTGTGGCTGCTGCGTTCTGCTCAATGACATCAGGACATTGTACGTTTAATGGTAGGTCTCCATCTTTCTTTGGCAGAGAGGTATTTGATTTTGTGTTTGCTGTGGTCTGACATGTTGGCCTATGACGTATGCTGCAGATCTTATGCAGTGCTGAGTACATGTAACCCAAAACTTCAAACCTCCTTAACCAAGAAGAAAATATCCCTATAGCATTCAAATATCTGCTATGTGGTACTAATCACAGCTTGACTACCACTTTTTGCAGAATGGTTTATTTGACTCATTTTATTACTACAATCCAATTAGGGATAAATAAGCTTTACTCTCAGTTGGAAGATACTACCCAAATATCAGACAAAGACTTTATGCATAGTTCTCACATTAATATCTATTATGTATGGAATTCATGTGCACAAATAGATTTGGTATCAGAAGGAGGAACAGTTTATGTTCTAGATATCAATGGAAGAAACTGATTCATTTGGTGAGGAGTCTTTTCTAGAATAAATAAAAGGATGAATCAGACCTTAACTGAGTATATTATTCAAGAACCTGAAGTTAACATTTCTATAATCCATGTGGTTTTGTCCAATCCTTGCTCATTGTCTTGAGAATTATCTTCTTTGTGAGCTTCTGCATGTTATGAAACAGTTGCTTTTCTGTATTTTTCAATTCTCTTCATCAAGAGTGGATGCAAAAGATTTGTCATGCAAAGATTCCTTTGTGTTTTGGACTATCTCCTCCTGCCTTTGTACGTGGTAAAACTTTCTGTTTAGAGCCACAAAGACACATACCATCCTCTGACATATACTGGAGGTGAACATGTATATTTCTTCTTGTAACTCTAGGCCATAATCCTCTCTGCTGCTGAGATGAAGAACTACCCCCTAGGATGGCTTTCTCAACAAGTGTGGCAGCAAGTCATCCATCTCCTTTTCTCAGCAGCTGTTGTATTTCATCCCACAGAGGCGAGAAGAGCAACAAAGAGGCCCCAGAAGCTTTGGCAAGTGACTTGTGCTGGGTGTGTGGGACAGCAGGGTCTGCTTCACTCTGTATTGCCAAACACACACAGAGTGCCCCTTGTTCTATTTTCTTCAGAAGCGTTTCTTGCAATTGGTGTTATGCTGAGCTGCCTAGGGCATGTTGTCAGTGTCAGGGCTACTATATCAGTCTCCGTGGACTCAGGCAAGGGACATCTGATTTATTATATTCGATTCACATTTTCAAACATTTCTTTGAAAACTGCAGAGTTTAAATGTGCCTTTTTTAAGTGAAAACAGGGATTACTTCTTTAAGCATTAATGATAGGCTTATAGGTTTTAGACAGAATACACTACTACAGTCTAATACAGTTATTAATATTTAGTACCTAGAAATACATGTTCTTCAATTTCCCTTTACTTACTGATTTACGAGAATTTGTAATCAAGAGTCTCTGGAATCTTCCTTCTCAGAATCTGGACCTTTTCCAAGTGCATCAATAATTGAGTCTGTGTAAAGTCCATTGCAGATATCTTATTTTGGCGTGGCAAAGGCAGGAATAATAATAATAGTAATAAGGTGCAGTTACAGAAAGACTATAACTTCCTGATTGCAGGTAAGGCATGAAGAATGTTGGCAACCAAGGGAATATTACAGTCATGGTCTGTGGCTAAGGAAGTATAAGGCAGGTAATGAGAAGGACATATAAAGTAGTAGCACACAAAAGACCCCCCAAACTATATCTTCATACTAGTCATCAGACCTGTACAATTGCTACAGAAGAAGAGGCAGAAGAACATTTTCATTGGCCAGTGTAGGAATATAGCTTTGGTGGTCTCTAGCTGCAGTCTGATTAGGTGCTGTTATTAGTACCAGTCACACCTGCAGGTGTACATTACTCCACTGCTTTTGTTATCTCCTGGGTAACTATAACTGACTCCCTCCATTGCTCCAGAATTACCTCCGAAACTTCTTGTGACTTCTTCAGGCAGCAGAACATGACAGTACACAAAATGACAGCTGCTCTGAGAGAAGAGGCATCCAAGAGAAGAGGCAACTCAAAGCTTGAGAAAGAATCAGGAGCACCCTCCCCTCAAAAAACACTTCCTCACCCTCATAGCTGGAGTACTGCTCAATAAAAACTTGACAAGGCTAGAAAATTTATTCTGTTGCTTTCAAGAAGGAACAGACAAGTTGCTGCACAATGAGAGCATGGATTTATCTGTGAACTGTGAAACACAGATACACTTATTTTTGTTGCCAGTTGTGTGCTGGGTTAATATATAGGACATGAGAGGACCTTGATCATTAAGACAATGTAATATCAGAGGTAGATAGGCTGCCTTGCACCAGTGAGCGTATAACTATCAAAACACTATGAGGTTAATATGCACTGAAAACAACCACCCCAAAGAGAAAAGGAATCCAAAGTGTGAAATACATAGTGAAAACAAAATTGTTAGAGAACTGAAGCCTTAAAAGATAATAAAGGCAGAGGCAAGAAGGAATACATTGCTAATAACCACCTTTAACACTAGTGAACTGAGATCTAGAAGGGTTGAGTGGCAAAAAAGAAAGGGGTAGAATAAAAAAAAAATCAGCAGATAGATCAATGTTTATAGTCGGGTGAATTAGCGGTCATTTGCATGGGGCTTTGGAAGAAGTTTTTCACATTTATCAAACACAAATCCTCCAAAATGCTGCTCACATTTTAGTACCACAGTTTCGCACCCTTCCTTGACCCTTCCCATCATGTTTTGTACTTCTGTTATTTAGATACATGCTGTATATTATATATTAAAATGTTTAAGTCCATTATTTATCTTATTTATCAAATTACATGTTTCTGAATAAATGCCTTATTTTTTAAATGATTATGAGTCTTTTCAGTTTCTGGTTTCATTTCAGAGTTTGGAAATTAATTTCTAAATCTCTTTTGGAGATTCCTCATGACAACTATACACTTTTATGAATAATTGATCCACTTTGCCTTAACAAGCTCTACATTTCTAAGAACTGTTTATCCAGAAAGCTGAGATTTTTTTTTTTTTAACCTAAATGTAACATGCTTTACCCGATGTTTCACTGGGAAGACAACCAGGCTGATGAAAACAAATTACCCTGTGAGTGAACCTTTAGTGAAGTGGTTTGGATTTTAGCTTAACCTTGAGATGGACCGATTCTATCATTGTCTGATAGTGGATATCTGAATGTATTTTTCATGATTGTACTTGTAATGAGCTGTGCAAGAAATTGTCCACCCTCTACCACTTCAGTTGTCAACAAAAGTAAACGCTTTAAAGTGAAGCGCTTATAAAGGCAAAAAATGCACACAATGATGTCGCAGGGTGAGGGGAAAGGGGAGGAAATATCACAATTGCAATAGTTTTTTAAAACTATCCTATTAGCTTTAGTTTGTGCTCATTAGATCAACAATGAAATTTTCATAATGGTGATGAGCTGTAGCAAAGAAAGCTCATAAAACCTGCAGTTATTTCCATTTGCTTAGAACATTTGGACTGTGTTGTGAATGTGCAACACAGATTTGTTACACTCTCAGTTATACATAGTCACTGAAAACATCCCTGTACACAATTCAGGGAAATAATTAGATTAATTTGATTTCTGCTTTCACTGTCTCTCTTTTCCTATATACAACAGACACTAGTTGTCTACTTCATGGAATGTTATGTCATTGCTCAACAATTTGTTATTACAAGATTCTTCTCTTACTTTATCAGTGCTATTTTTTTGGCTAGCAATGTAACTATTTTTTAATTTTATTGTAATATTTTAAAAAGCATTGATTCATCCAATTGTATGGTTGGAGAAGAGAACTGGAGCCTGCTGATGGGAGAGAATTTATATGCAGATAACTCGATAATTTTTGAAGTCAGAGGTTGAGAAAGGACTATGTCAGGATAAGCTATCTGTTTTGTGTGCTATTGATTTTTCTTCTTTAGATTCGGTGTTGATTACTCCTGTGTATTGATTACCAAAAGAGTCTATTTTTCATTTTTAGGGGAATTGTTTTCATTGCTTTCCTGTCCTTTATTCCTAGACAAAAGCCCTATTGATACCACACTTCAGAAATTTTTAGACATATTCGATCTTTTAATTTTTTATGACTTGAATGTCTATCAGCTGAAAATTTATGGCAGGACCTGAGATTAAATTGTTCTGAAAGAAGAATCAGGTTCTCCATACAAAGTCTCTCACTGAAGCATGGAATCCAAAGCTTAACTGTTGTTCTGCACAGATATTGCCTTATTATGCCAAGTATTGTTTGAAGATTACATGTCCAAAGTTCTACATTTTTAAATTTTGTTTCTTAGCAAATAGGAATTGTCATCAACCAATTTAAGAAGAAAAAGAAGGGGGTATTCCTCTGCCAGGGTCTAGTCTTCTAACTCAGCAGCCAGCAGTGCTGGCAACCTACCTTGGCCTTCCCCAGAGGAATACAACTGTTCCTCCACTCTGCAGCATAAGGAAACTCAGGCCTTCCCCTGCAAAGGCACAGCCCAGCAGCTCCCCGGCATGAAGAGAGGCATCAAGAACATGATTAATCACTTACAGGATTGTTCCTCCATGTAGACATCACTATTTGAATTCATTACAAAATCCAGAAAACAAGTATTAAATGCTGTTTGAGAATTTATAATTATGTCTAACTGTAGGGGTTAGATGACATTATTTTGTTGGTTGGCATTGCATTGCTGCAGCAAAAATAAATGGCTGGATAAACCTACAATGTGCTCGTGCTCCAAGGAGTCATGAAGGGTAGCCTGACAAAAATGGGCATTGTGGGGGTGGGGTGAGAGTGCTTGTTTCTTTTTCTTTTTTTTTATTTAAAGTCCTCTGCAAGAGTTATATTGATTTACCTTCAGTCACACAAATTTGCTAGTTATTTTCCAGAAGAATCAAAAGAAAATTTAACATTACTAATGTTTTTACCACTTCAGAAATGCCTTTGAAACATGATAGAACCCCCTTGCTCTTAGGTATGTTTTCTCTATAGTCAGTAATAGGTCTTAATGGCTCAGAAAGAATATCATAATACAACATCATTAAACCTAATCTACCATAATAAGAACAGCAATATCAAATGACCTCTCCTATAGAAATGAATTGTAATTAATTACCTCATTTGTCGGAGCATTTTTTATATCTAGTTAATGGCACTGCTGTCCGACATAGCCTTCCAGACAGTTTTCTGAAGAAACATGATCTAAGCATAGCCTCAAGCTGATATTATCAAATAACTCACCGTGCTGTGTAAAAATCCAGATAAAACAAGCAGCTAATGTTTCAGCTCCTAGGGTCTCAGGAAAGATTCTTTTCACCTTAACATTTCTGTCTGGCGGTGCCATCTCCTGTCTTTATATCCAGAACATGCAGTAAATAAGTATTCAGCAGTGGCCTCATTGTAGATAGCACCAAGCAAACAATAGCCCATTACTATATATCACACTCCAATTACTAAAGATCTTGCCATATGTCTGATAGTGTGATATAAACAGTCCATTAGGCTTTCTAATAGTGGTGTTAAATAAAGGGTGAATGAATAGTACTAGAACACTTAGAAACCTCCGGGCAGCTTTGCATCTTCCCATCCCTTTTAATGAGATTATGCTTTTGCTTTGGCCATTAGAAACTGTCATTTGAAGGTTTCCAGTTCCCCTGCCCTTTTGTGTTGAACTGACAAGGCAGATGTATCTAAATCTCTACTTTTTGTCTATTTTCTTCAACAGTTTAAAGTTCTTGCCCTTTATCCCCCCTTACATTCCTGCTTCTTTTTGCCAGATAAAACAATGCATCTGTCATAATTGGGTTAGATTTCTTTGGTGCAGACCCTTTCTGGAATCTAATGTAGCCCCTGAATCTGTAAGCATCTTGGAGAGACAACATTAATCATTTAAATGACCCTGCATCATTGCTCAGGCAAAGCACTGTAGAGTTTATCCAATAATGGTATAGTATTTTTTCCAATTAGAGGAATGTCCATTATTTTTCTTTACTTGCATTAAAAATGGAGCATTTCAAATTCAGAATAACTACAATAAATATCTAATTGTGACTTAGAAATCTAAGCTCTAAAGATGGTGTCCAGAAGACTACAGTAGTTGAAGGAGAAGCATTAGGTTAGAATAAAAATGTTTACAGCACTATAAAACTAAGTTGCGTCTAGGAGTGCTATAGCACACATGATGTGTGTTAACCAGGGGATTAGTAGTGAAACATCAGAGAATAACACTGAGTAATTTTCCATGTCATAGATTGAAACTATAAACTGCTGAGCCGTAGCATAAACATATGAATATAAACTTAGTGCAAGCTGTTGTGCAGCCTGATGCAATGGGTAAATACTGAAAGGAATAAAAAACCCTGATTTTATTTGTCTGAATAAACCAGATTGATTATTAATTAGTTTAGATTATTATGAACAGTAAAACTGTGGTCTGTTTACTTTTAGATGCATTAGTATGCCAGAAGAAGGCAGCAACTAAGAGGTGATTCCAGTTCTGTGCTTTTGATATATCTAAGATCTATAATCTGTTAAATTACTGTAAAAAATCAGCTTTGATATTATCCACTAACAAAGAATGATGGCTTATGCACTTCATATATAAAGTACAAGAAGATATTACGCATAACATTTAATCTTTTATCATTTGCTTCAACAGTGTTTCTTTGTTAAATCCTGTTGATTTAATAATGATAGATTTTCTTTAAAAAAATAAGCCTGCTATTAATAATGTCCTCTATGCAGCTAATGGATACAGCATGAACAAATACACAAACCAGTACTGGACTATTGCAGTACTGCACCCAAAGGACCACCATTCAAGACCAGAAAACAGGGAACTCTACCATATAGATGAAGAAATTTTCCAAATAATTTTACAATTATCATTGAACAGGCTTTGGAATAATGTCAGCCAAAGACTATATGGTGCCTTCTGCCACACATGTGCAAACTACATTTTAAGCATCCCATTTACACATTACATCTGGTGTAGACTGACCTTGCTTTAGATATCTAAACTGTATATTTCTACCTCTGATGTCATTACCAGAGGATCTTGTAACTGTAAGAAATAAATAAGTATATAGATATTTCTATAGATTATTTCGTTATAGCTGCTTTAGCCTGAGATGAATCTTAGGCAGATAGACATAAAGGCAGATCTGTATTTTACACAGTTACAACATATCAGATGTGCAGATGGAAAAGTCAGTATCCCAAACCACAAAGTTCTCAGACCAGAGAATCTGAAAAACTTATAGTCCGTGGTTAAAAAAGGATACCAGAAAAACTTGTGTTTTCTGGATTTCAGGTAGGAGCTAGAAATTATCAGCTACTTAGCATGCTGTGAGATAGCCAACAGATACTGAATTTGGAGTTTTTGTTACTGTGACCTCATATAACATCAAATAATGATTAAAACAGGGTATGAGGCAACTCCAATGCTGTATTACCCTAGCATATTGCTTAGATGTAAAGGGGGTGATAAATCACAAAACGTTCACTGGTCTACTTGAACAACCTTCACCACCTCAAATGCTGTAAGAAAGCCAAGTGGTGATGTAAGGCTGCACACTGATATTAAGAAACAGTTCAAAAATACTCTCTCTCATGTTGTCATTGCAATAGCTTAATAACAGCAGAAAAATGTTAGCAATTTAAACTTGATTTCCATAAAATATAATTATAACACCTCCTAATTTTCCCAATTCTAAGAAAGCCTTTTAGATTCATTAAAATATTAAGGACTTTTCAGAGTTAATAAATGATCCTCATCTAAGACATGAGAATTAAAGACATGCATTCAGGTAATTCTCTGTAATTCCTAAGAACAAAGAAGAAATATTTGGTTGGAGGGTAAATTTTTGTTTAAAGCAGCAGCTGCATAACTAAGGAGGATCAGGAAGGGAAATTTGAGTCACCACATCTGGTTTCATTGTAAATTTTTTTGAATTTACAAATCTCCAGCTAAAGGGTTTTTTTAGTCCTAGCTTCTCATTGAGAACCTTTTGTAGAACCATCACTGGTTCAAAAGAAGACTGGTTATTTTTTTTGGTCTGAATTCCAAAACTACCCTTCTATAATCTCTGCCTACCTTCCTTTCCATATCAGCCCTTCTGCTGAGCAGTAGAACCATTTTTAACCTTCAGAATGCTTCTCTGTACCCCATTCTTTCTTTGGTTTAAAAAGTATACGTATCATAAATCAATGCCTCTTGTTTTGTTGTTGGGGTTTTTTTCATCATGAACACTAACTTTATCTAAAGAAACAAAAACAAGCATGAAACGGTGCTTGAAGAGGTAATTAAAATACTCTTGGCTTTGTCATCAGACTAACTAAACATGCATTTCTAATCCTGATAATACTCCTTTTGAAACCTGCATAGCCATGATCTCACTGAAAGCTAGATAAATGCATGAGTCTTTGAGGTATCAGCTCTAAGGTAGCAATTGAACCAGCAATATCTCGAATATTTTAAGCAACAAATTTTTGATCTTTGAATAAAAGTAACAGCATGGTTTTATAAGTATTGTATTGAATAAGAATTTTGATTATGGACTCAAGCACTGTTTAACAGTGTCCTTACTATCTGTCTCAGAAAACAAAAAGAGTTCATGGGTCTTCACCATCAATGACAAAGGAAGCCTACTTATTTCAGTTCCTGTAATGTTTCTACAAGATCATCCCACACTGTAATCATACAGAACAGCTTTTATCAATAATGCACATTAATAAAGGAAAAAATGGGCATACTAAAGAAAAGCAAGACAGACTGATACAAGGTAGATGCTAGAGCATTTTATTCCTCCAGTATTGGCTATAAAAAATTTACAGTAATCTTGTGATATCTCATTTAAAGCAAGTAACCTTAAGTTTTTTGTACTAAATTAAACATCTGTTGGTTTGGGACTTCTCTCTGGAAAAAAAAATTAAAACCATAAGGTTGTAGACCAAAACTGACAAGCCTGCTCTCAAATTATTCAAAGAGGAGTAATTTGAGAAGGGGAAACATTTTTCATTCCTACATGTTCTGGTTAGTTTAAGGTTACATTATTTAGTTTGTTCTACTGAACTTCAATGTAAAAGAAGTTTATTCTTAAAAAAAGACCACCAAAGGAATATATGATGAGATACATATTATGGTAATTTATACTGTTATAATTACTGGAACTATGATATCTAACATCAGAAAACACACCTGCTTGTTCATTAATGTTTTACAGTCTTGCATGACAGTGTATCATTTCCTTGTGAATAGTTGGAGTCATACGCAAAATCTCCCTGGCTGCCAGAATTCTGCCAAGACTTAGCTTTCGTTTTCAATCAGTACTCAGTCCCATTATAAGAGCTGTATTTTCATTTTATTTCCAGAAGCATTTGTTGTTGAAAAATCTGAGGTAAAGAAATTACACCAGAAATTACACTTTACAAAGATAAGAAAACAACCGGCAGACAGTTGAGGTGACTAATTAGGGCTTAAAGTGAAAAGGTTGAGTTTGAGGGGATGTATAAAAGTTTAATGTTACACAGAGATGGAAAACTCTATTTTAAAAGATTTTTCTGCAGAAGCTCACCAAAGAAATTTGTTAGTGTAACAATGGGAAGGAACATTGCAAAGAATGGATCGAGTTATAAACAATGATGTTTGAACACCAACAACAGGAAAATGGCCAATCAATATTTATTTGCAAAAACATATTGACAGATGTGATTGTTACCTTTACTATTAAGTTAGATGTAAAAGGGCTTTTGACATTGTAAAAGGTGTTTTGACATTGTCCTGACCAAACTCTAGGGAAATCCTGGAAAACAGCTGAATTTAAACATACATTTGTGAAGTAAGGTCAGTTCCCAAACTTGGAGAAGCATAGAGTAAATCCTTCTGCAGGCTAACCAAACCTCCACCAAGAAATTAAAAAAACACACTCAGACATTTAAGAGCATGAACTCTGCTGTGACATTTCAGCCTGCTCTAGTCATGATCTGGATTTCACCTCTCATTTAAAAGACCTTTAGCAAGGTCCACTTGGCCTATTCAGAGAGAGGAGAACTTTGGCTGAAGCATCCATCCTGGTCAATATGAGAACTCCTTGCAGGTCTCCACATAAAATATACATGCCCAAAACGATTCCATGGTTCCTGCTACAGGGCATTGTATCACAGGTTTTCTGTTTGCTATCTCTGTTATTTCCTAATGTACTATTTACTTTCTAAAAGAAACTATTAATAGCCTATACTGAATGCAAGTCCACACAGAATTTATAGCTATAAAATGCCTCCAGGGAAAAATATGCCAGCAGAAAATACAGAAGAAATGATTTTAGGAAAGGCAAAAGCAGGTTCTGAGACAAATTTACTTACTACTTTTTCATCCTCTAAATAATTCAGCAACTGGGAGGTTTTGTGTCAGCAATTTCATTATAGGGATGAAATTATTTCACAGACCCCTTTCCTTTCACATTTGACACAGATTCAGCCCCTCAGAGAGCTCTTGAATTCTTAAATGGCAATACTATTGCTAATAGCCATCAGCCCTCTCTCTTTCTTAATTACATTTCTCCAGCACATGGAAGAATGGGTCATTTACTGTCTGGTTTACTGCATTTCTGGAGAGAATGGAAAGAGAACTCCACTGTAACTAACTGGACTTCATGAGTTTTCAGTAAGGTTTAGAAACTGTTAATAACCATGACCTGTCTCCATAAGGTGAAAACAATACCTGCTTCTTACCGTGTTTCCTCACTCAGTATCTGTCCCTCTTGTTCATGATTTGTGGTAGCTGTTATTGTGTTTATTATATTAGAGTTTAAGATTTCCCAAATGGAAGATGCATTTCTAGAAAAAAAGTGCTAGCACTGTACAGGAGAGATAAACGCTGTCCTTCAATAAATGTGAAAAAGGCAAGCACTTTGACTGAATGCTTTAATCTTTGCACAAAATATTGGAAACTATCTTCCTGAAGCAAAAAGGAAATATTAAAATAGCAGGGTAGTTAATGCATTTCCTGGGAGTAATGTAAAAAAATAAAAGAGAGAAAACCAGATAAATTATATTAAAGGCAGGATATGGAAATGCAGGCATAAGAGAACACCTGCAATAGCTAACAACACGGAAATAAAAACAACTGCGAGTCCATAGCACAGCCTGTTGACATTAATATGCAGAGAGCACATCTCCACCCTGTTAATCTTTTCTAGTCTGGCTTTTAAAAGTATGTATACTCTCCCTGAAAAGTCCATTTCTAGATTCTGGCATAGTTATATTTCCTCTAAATGCCACAGCAGCTGTCTTGTTCTCTCTGTATTTCTATATCACAGTGGCACATGCTCCCTCCCCCACTCAACCCAGTCATGCCAAGGTGTGGGCTCCAGAAACGTGAATGTTTCCTCTGCTCCTCTCCCGAATTGTAGTATAGGCTGTGAAAAGCTATATGTGAGCACGAAAGTGGGGTAAGGACTGGAAACTATTTCTCTTTGCCAATCAGCCTGCATCAAGTACTCCACTCTGCATCTTGTAATGCTGAGGGCTACAAGATGCTAACACCTATGTGGATCTGTATTAAACAGCCTGTGAAGACAAAAACATTAGGCCATTCCCTGTTCTTCTCAGCTGCCTTCGCTCTGAAATGGCCTCCTGCAGATGCTGCCTGATTTCAAAATGCTGCAGTGTGTCACCAGTCCTTCTGGTTTCCCTGAGTCTCCAGCTCCAATGGGTATTATGTTTCAGAACTTTTGTTTCTATAGTCTTCAAGAGACGCAGGTATTTGAAATGCTGAATCTTTTTAATATTACTATAATCTGGCCTCTTGGAAATGCTACCCATGGAAAAAATCCAGTTCAGATTATGTGAGGATTTTATTTTCATCATAATCTATTTAATTTTTCAAAGAAAATTCACTGTGAAACCTGTGGAGTTTACTAAGGAAAGACATTATAATATATGTACTCCTAATGATAAAAAAAATCTGTTTTGTAAAGGATATGACTGCCTCTCCAGCTATCTTGGAAATTCAGTATTTTCTTGAATCAATAACATGTGAGTGTTAATGATGCTTGACTGTGACTTAGAGTTTTAATCATGATCACTCATTATTCTTTTTCTGTTGTCTCATTCTCTTACTTGCAATTAATGCCTTAAATGATATATCCACCAGAGCATAGGAAAAAATCTCCAACTGACCACTTAGGCTTTTTTAGCTTTTTCATATTCTTTGTCAGATATCACTTCTGACAAATATCTTTCTTCCAACTCAATGTTTCTTTTTGTACTTTTCCCCCTTTCTCTCTCACACACACTCAAACATGTATATGCATGTACATTGTACATACACATTTTTTTTTCCTCAGTAAGAAAAAGGAATGGAAAAATCAACATATCAAGTCAGTTTTTATGAGAAAAATGGCCTTCTTTAAGCCCAGTTCTAATCTTCTGTCAAGCAATACTAGATGGTTCAAAGTATCGTGAGTAATAATGGTTTTACTCTCCCTTTAATAGCATTGCATATACCACAGTATCTTTCAGAAGACCAAGTTCATCAGCAGGAAAAGCTACCCATTGCCATAGTTGCCTGCATGAATTCATGCTTCAGAAAGTGAAAAACTTCTACCAACAAATTATAGTCAGAAAAGCACTGTCCGAATGTTGGTAAATAGAGGAGGAAATCATGTCAGTAATGCCTAGTATAGAATGAGAGAATCATAGAACTGTTTTGGTTAGAAAAGACCTTTAGCATCATCAAGTCTAACCATAAACCAAACACCATCAAGTCCACCATTAAACCATGTCCCTAAGCACCACATCTACATGCCTTTTAAAAGCCTCCAGGGATGGTGACTCAACCACTTCTCTGTGCTGTGAGATACAAAATTTGGCAACACTTTTGAAGAAGAAATAACAGCTCAAATACGGTGTTCAGTTTGGGGCCCCTCACTACAAGAAGGACATTGAGGTGCTTGAGAGAGTGCAAAGAAGGGCAACAAAGATGATGAAGGGTCTGGAGAACAATTCCTATGAGCAGCAGCTGATTGACCTGAAGCTATTTTGCCTGGAGAAAAGGAGGCTGAAGGGAGACCTTATCACTCTCTACAACTAACTGAAAGGAGATTGTAGTGAGGTGGGTGTTGGTCTCCTCTCCTAAGTAACAAGTGACAGGCCAAGAGGAAATGGCCGCAAGCTGTGTTAGAGCAGGGTTAGTCTAGATATTAGGAAATATTTATTCACCTAAAGGGTTATCAAGCATTGGAACAGGCTGTCCAGGGAAGTGTTGAGTCACCATCCCTGGAGGTATTTAAGAGATGTAGAGATGTGGAACTTAAGGGCGTGGTTTAGTGGTGGACTTGGCAGTGTTAGGTTTATGGTTGGACTCATTGGTCTTAAGGGTCTTTTTGAACTTAAACGATTCTGTTGTTCTATAATTGCAAAACCCTGAGCTTTCATAGAACAGGAGAAATTGGATTTTTTTGGTCTCTTAACATACAAAATTTATTACTTTTCCCATAATGTAAATGAGAGGAAAATTATGCAGTTGTTATTACATGGAGAGATGAAATCACTACTTTAATACCTCCTAGCAATTTCTGTAATCTTTGGAATTCTTCTGATATCCTGTTGCATGAGATATATGTGGGTCACTTCAGAAAGAGTAAATCTAAGCCCTAAGAGATACACTTACTAATTAGATTTTCAATAAATAATTTAGCAAGCCTGTTTCAGATGAGAGGTTTTATTAAATACTTGAAAATACTTAAAATTCTGCATCTTTTCACATCTGACACAGGTTCATCTCCCCAAAGATGTCTCTAAGATTTTAAATACAATAGCACTGTTATTCTAATGAACCATTTGCAGCTATCCTGCATACATTTGTTTTGGCATATTGATTATTTTAATTCTTTTTTTTTAGAGTTCATTGGTATTCATCCTCTAAAACAGGAGACTTTAATCTGAGATTAATAGTCTCTTTCCTCTGGATTTTTTTCTGCTATAGCATTAATAGAAATGACATAGAAAATAATTCAAGAAGAATAAAATATTTTACTAGGTTGTCCTGTTTCATAAATAGGATTGCTTGGTCCATTTGAAATCACTTTTGCTTCATAATTAAGCAGTTGTGTTCAATATTTTTCCTTCTTATCATAAACAAGGCTTCAGTCTGCATGAGAACATAACTGAATGTTCCTGCTTTGTGGGTGATATTTGGCATCATTTTAGTGTGTTATTAATGGCTTCATTGTACTTACCTGAATAATTAAATTGTGCTAATGGCTGTAGTATTTTATAAGCAACATTATCCTTTTTTATTATTATTGCCAACGAAGGATAGTAAGGTGCCAAACACTAAAATGCAGCTTTTGTGGAACCTACGGAAATATTTTTAGCATAAATCAATCCAATCAGAATGAACTACAGAACAACAGAACAAGGCAAAGAGTTTTTCTGGAAGACTTTCAAAGTACCATCAATAAAGTGATGCTACAATTGATTACTTCTCAGCATGCATTCTAAGATAAATGGCCTAAGATTCCATTTAAAAGTTAATGCTGAAAAATCTTCAAATGCTTATAGCAAACAGCAATACATAAACACTACAAAAAGAACTGAGCAAACATTAAAAAACAAGCATGCAGTTATACCATAAAAATACACGCAAACACCTCTTTCGATTACACTGCTCTTCATAAGATAAAAGACAGTAACTAGAAAAATAGAGCAATGATACTTTGAAGGTATAACTCAGGTAATTGACAAGTTAAAGCTCTCACAGTAACATAAAGTTTGTTTCTGAATATGATTATTGATATTTTGTATCACTTACTATTTAAACTCTTAATTTTCTATTTTAATAAATACTTGAGGGCTAAATCATATCATTAAAGCCATAGTATGCAATAGGAATATTTGCTCAAACCCAGTTTGTCTCAGAGGCAGCTTATGGCAGGGATGGCTCCACAATAAAAATGAGAAATACAGAATCACAGAATCACTGGGTTGGAAGACACCCATCGGATCATCGAGTCCAACCACTCCCACAAAACACTAAACCATGTCCCTCAGGACCCTGTCCACCCGTAACTTAAACACCTCCAGGGAAGGCGAATCAACCACCTCCCTGGGCAGCATATTCCAGTGCCTAATGACCCTTTCCGTAAAAAACTTC
>WAAB01003614.1:0-31014 GCA_013389865.1 Piaya cayana | reverse complement strand
ACTGGCCTCCAGCTGGATTTAACTCCATTTACCACCACTCTCTGGGCCCGGCCAGCCAACCAGTTCTCCACCCAGGAGAGTGTGTGCCTGTCCAGGCCAGAGGCTGACAGTTTCTGTAGCAGAATGCTGTGAGAAACTGTGTCAAAGGCTTTGCTGAAGTCCAGATATATATACATATACATGTATATGTATATATATACACATATATATCTGTCCTTCGTGAACCTGGATGCTTCTGTAAATGTGCACAGATGTCAGACAAATACATGCGAGACAAACAAATATAAAAAGACTGTCAACCCTTATTTAGCTTTTGCAATGTGGAAAGATACTTTGTTCATGATGTCATGACAATACTGCCAGCCCAGCCAAAGATACACAATATGGCTAGGATCATTTAGGAGCCAAAATCAATTGTCCTGATGGGGCCATTTCTGGGAATATCAATAACATCTGTGCATTGCATTTAGATTGGCAGCTAGAGAAAAAATTCTATACATCACAGAAGGGAGGTACTGAAATACGTTTCCATGTAGGAATAGTGGATGGAAACAAATATTGATTTTAAGTTCAAGATTTATGAACAATTTATGGGAAGTGACATTATGGAAAGATATAATGTGGTCACCTTGGGGAACCAGCAACTGGACATCTTAACCCAGTTTGCTCCTTCCAATCTCTATTTGAGCTTTTATGATTATTTGGAAACTGACTTCTGTCTACATATGCCAAGACAACTTGGTAATAAGGCAGATATTTATATTCAGAACATATTCACAGCATCGTTTTATTCCCAAAGGATTATGAATTAATCTGAAGACTATGAAAATCTCCTTTTTTTTGATGCCTTATTAGATTATAGTCTCATAAAAAATGCCATCTCGTTCCAGTGTTTGGTTTGGGTTTCCTAATAACATACACTTGCAAATATGTCTGTTGGCTTATGTAAAATAAAAAAATGTTTCAGATTTTTCTATTTCACTGTAGAAAATGTGTGGTGTTGGCATGTGTTTTCCATCAGTGTCAAGGATACCCATTGTCAAGAGCTGAATTTGCTTCTTACGTACACAATGCAGTTACATTTACTCGTATAACTGCCAGCCAAACTCAGTGGCTAATTATTTTCTGAAGTGCATTATCTGTGTTCTGCTAATAGTAATAATAAAAGCTTTAATGTTGATACATCTTCTAAAACAGAATTGTGGTAAGTATGTGATTTTTAAGAAGAGATTAGTCTTTGCTTCAAGCAAAGATCCTTCCACCTGAAATTGTCCCATGTACAAACCCTGATCTGGGCAAGTGCTTCATACCCAAGGGGAAACATAGGAAACTGCCATGACTTGCAATCCAATTCTGGTCTTAGAAGCTCTGTTATGAAAGTCTGTGGGCAAAAGGACTATCAGCACACTGTCTGGCTATGCATTTTTGGTAAACAAGCTCTCTGTACTCATACCCCATACTCACACATGTGCATGTAAAACATCTGCTTTGAGCTTCCAGAATCCTTCCAAATTCTATGAAAGTTTTCAAAACTTGCTTGCTATGAAGGATAAAATAAACTTGCTGGTGAATCGTTAGAATATGTATAGGCCATTTTATGCACAATAAAATTATGCTAAATGTCCTGCAGTTAAGGAATCTTTCCTGTACTGAGCGAGTTGCTGCATACATTTCTCTAACATGTTTTCCTGCTTAGTTTTATGATGTCTGCTCATTGTCCTTTATTAAACACTTTCATTAACTTTTCTGTTACATTTTTCCCCAGCTTACAGTTCTATAAAATTGAGTTACTGGTTATGCAAATTCATACTATTTGCATTTGTAGAAGTCTTACTTCAAATAAATGTTCTATCTCTCTATTTGATATATTCAGGTGCAAACCTCTGCTTAGTTTTTCAGAATGCAGTGACTTTTCCTATTTCTCCACATCTGGTTAAAAATAAGACTCTATCTTCTTGTGATGATGTGGGAAGAAGGTACAGGGTCGGAGTCAGATCTGACATGTACCTTGGTACTGACAACAATTATTTGAGTCATTAGCCCTGATAAGTTAAGAACTTACAAAGTAGCTTCTATTTACTATTTGTGGATTTGATACACAAAGTATTGTAGTATAATTATTTGAGGATCTGTTTTGAAGAATCTTTCATGCTTACCCTTAGCACTGATTCATGTTCCTGAATTTTCAGTGTCATGTCAGATGCCTAGAATATCACCACAGGCAAGGATTTTCAACCTTCCTTTGTTATATTGAACAGTTTAGGCAACTTCTTCCTCAGCCTATTATTCTTTGCAGAACTCATTTCCAAGTCCTTTTTGCTTTGCATGCGTAGCTTGGAGGCCTCACTTCAGGCTGTACAAAGTCCCTCCAAGGCTCAAGGTAAATGAATAGTTCACAATTAAGCCAAATAAATGCATTCTTGTACCCTGTTGTAGAGCACACTCATGAGCCCTTTCACCTTCTTGCACTAAAAGTGAGTGGAATTAAATCATCCATCTTCATTGATCATTGCTCAATTAATCTTACTGTAATCATGGAGAAACTACTTTAATTTCATCTTTCTCTGTTCTAAGATTTTAATTTTTTTTCCCACCTTTTTGGTGTTCCTGCTACTCAGATACCTAAAGACAGTTCTGAAAAATTGATCAAGCACCTGTTATCTCTTCATTTGTCCATTTATTGAGAGTATTTTTACAGTTTTCAGAAGTCATATCCTTCACTTCTTTTGTGTTGCAACATCATACATCCTCTCATACATCTAATATCCTACTCCTCCACATTCATGGATATTTCTTACTATTTCAGTGTACTTCATCTCATCTTTTGGCTTCCTTTTGTCATTCTGGTAGAAAATCTCACCCTTGGCTTGTCATTTGTTTATGACACAATAATTACTTCTACCTATGTACCCTAGATATCAAACCTCCATTCTGTTTTATGATGATTACTTATCCTGACAGCATAACACCAAAAATGGTGCCAAGCCTTTATTTCTAGAGAGCAGCATCCCTGGACTATTTACCCCAGAATCGTAGACCCCAAGGACATTCCTGTTGACCGGGGCATTTTAAATGCAGACAACATCTCACTAAGATATTTTTATCCTCTGTATTAAACAAGAAATGTTTAACATATAGCCATGTTCTATAGCCGTGTCTGAAAACAGTTATTTAAGTCTTTGGGATAAAACCCTTTTCTTAGGGATATGATCAGAATCAGCATAGTTTGCAGATTGGAAAAAGAATTTTCCCAAAACCCCTTGGAAATTTACCAATTATGAACTGTTCTACCTGAAAAAATATTAAAATCAATAAAAAACCCCAGCCAATCTATGGTATACCTTAAGAATGAACCACATGACTGTGTGAGTGACTGCAATACTTAATAATTCTGTGTTATTATTTTTAATGTCCTTCAATGCTCTTCAAACTGCATTTTCCAGAGATTATTTCTGTTAAAATCCTTAACTTGTAAAAAAAAAATCTCTGCAAAGGGAAGAAAGGTCTAGTTCTATTCTTAAAATCTGTTTTGAGAGTCATATCCACTTCTACTGTCATTTGATAAAACAAAGAAGCATGAAGGAGAAAAATAGTGAGTACGATAAACAGAGATATGAAAATATACCCTTGTGATCCACATTCTCAGAATTCAGGTATTCATTCAATTTGATCAGTGAGTAGAATAGTCACATCCACATCATATTTTATTCCTCATCTAAATGTAACTTTCATACCAAGAGTTTTAGCACATTGATTTCTGAGTCGATTATACCCAAGCCCAATATGTTCTCTGGGACTCACAGGCCTTTAGCTCTGTGCTATTTCACCTATACTTTTTTTCTGTCTTTCCAAACAATGGCTCTTGTTGTAAGTAAATAGAATATTTTCTACACTTTGTTTGCTTTCTTGTGCTCAAATTCAAGACTTAATGATGTCTGGTAGAAACTGATTATGAAAATACACTTACCATTTGTCAGAAAGCAATGTTTTTGATTCTCTTTTGTTTATCAGAAGTATCCTGAGATCCTTGGATTGGAGATGCAATAGAAATAAAAAAAAGAGATCACTGTTGAAAACATTTTAACACAATAGATACTCTGTCTTTTTGGTTTACTTTTACACTACTGTAATCTTCAGGCTTATGTTCGTATTTTCTAAATTCTATACCACCAGTCTATACAAAGAGTATTTTTGAATGTATGGACTGTCGTTGCACTGGCACTATGTGGTTTGAAACAAAACATAAGAGAGATAAAGAAATCAAGTGAGAGCCTGAAGGCAAGATTAGTTTTCTTGATAAAACTTCCATTGATTTTAATGGTAAAGGTTTTTGTCCTAAGTTTGAAGTCAATTAAGGGAAATCACAAAGGGAGAGAGAGCATTGGGAACTGGTTTATTCATCTATCATGTATTGAAGTGTCCTAAAACTAGTGTATTTCTGTCTGGTATACTTTCTGTCTGCACAGAATGTGATCCTGTTGTTTAATCTGTGAAGACAATTCTTACTAATTCTTTTCTCTCAGTTTGAGGAGTCATGCTCCAGAATTTTAAAGATTTAGTTTTGTCACTAGAGTCAGCTTTGTTAGCAGGAGGCTGATTATACTCAGTTAGTATCCTGGACCTCCATTACCATGAGATTTATTTCTTTTTTCTTCAAAGTTGTTTCTTTTCTTGATTTGCTGAGGTAGGCTGCAAATTATGGATACAATTTTTCTCAAGACCCTCTTTTTAAACAACAATGCAAATACTAAAGCTGTGGAATTTGTGTGGCTCTGAATTCAAAATAACTTTCACCTGCCTCTGACAAACTTTATCGAAGGTTAAAGTGAATTTATGGAAGTAAACATTTTTTGGCATGTTCATGCTGCATTGGAAATTTAGATTCTGCAAACGGGCTAGCAAAGACCCTGTACCAGCCTCCATACATTGAATTTCAGGCTTAGAACTCTGTAGCTCCTTCCACTTGTAGAACTGAATCAAGGCTTGGATCTACTGATATGCCCAAAATGACTTTCACCTTGCTTTCTTCAACTGCTGCAGACAGTTACCAGGCTGGGGAGACGGGTGAGTTACACTGTACCATGGCTAAGAAAAGTTCTTGTCTGAAATGTTTGATATAAGAGACAGTCTCATATTTACAAGTAGTTTTAAAACTGTTTTCAAAATATTAACTCTTATTTATTATAAGTTTGGATTAAAGGTTACCTTTTAGAATACAGACAATAAACACTGTATTAATAAGAACTGCATTTCCTGAGAAGTTACAGACTTTGCCAACCAGCCTTCTGAAGAGTTCAAAGTCTGCCCTCTGGAAATTTAATGCTTTTGTCCTGCTAACCACCCTCTTCACCTAGAACAGAAAACCCTATCGTCTCGTGATCGCTTTGTCCTAGGCGTCCTCCTGCTGCCACATCCCCCACAAGGCCTTCTCTGTTCACAAACAGCAGGTCCAGGAGGACCCCTTCCCTTGTTGGTTCATTCACCAGCTGTGCAAGGAAGTTGTTTTCCACGCACTCCAGGACTCTCCTCCTAGACTGCTTCCTTTCTGCTCTATTGTACTTCCAGCAGATATCAGGAAGATTGAAGTCTCCCATAAGAACAAGAGGCATTGATCTAGAGATTAACCCCAGCTGTTTATAGAAGAGCTCATCAGCTGCTTCTCCTTGGCTGGGTGGCCTGTAACAGACTCTCATCACAAAATCTACCTTCTTATGGGCTCCTCTGATTTTAACCCACAGGCACTCAATCTCCTCGTCGCCACAATCAATTTCAATGGTGTCCAAGTCCTCCCTTACAAAGAGGGCTACCCCACCTCGTCTCCTACCCTTCCTCTGCCGCCTGAAGAGTTTGTACCCCACCATATCTCTACTGCAGTTATATGAGTCATCCCACCATATTTCCGTGATGGCAACGACATCATAGCCTCCTTGCCCTATGACAATAAAATCAGGTGTGAGTATCTCTTAAAAATCAGGTGTGAGCAAAGGATTGTCTTTGTGCATGCCTTTGCAGGTCCAGTGCAAGTGTATGCATTCTAAAATAGATTTTAAATGAATCCTGAATGCACTAAAGAATTGTTTAATTAGAAACAAACCAAAACAGATCCACTTGTATTGGAGTGTCATTTCTGGTTTTCCTTTTGGAATCACTTGAAGCCAAATATTCAATTCCAGGAACACATTGTGGGCTATTTTCGGCTTACGCTCAAAGGACAAAGTTGGCATAAAGTTTGTATTTGGTCCTTTCACTCACAAAATGCCTTAAGGAAAGGGAGAATTAGCCAAGTAAACCTTGTCAAATATTCGCTGATGCTTAGCTGCATGCTGCAGTCTTTGCAATTTCCCTGCATCTCTTCCAACAAGGCATAATCTGCATAGTCTCAACTGAGAGCTGATTCTATCTTAGGAAATGCTGATTAATTTTGCTGAATTGACTCCATAGCCCATAGAATGCAAACGATTACAAGAAAATAAAGAAAAAAAAAGTTTTCAATAGAGCTAAATACAGATGGTACATTATGTTGTCTAACATCTTTTACATATAGACTTCTGCCTAGATATTGTACTAGAGATCATCCCATTATCCATTTTTTTTCCTATCAGAGTGCACAGTGTGTTCATAGTCTTCTTATGGAGATCTCCTGTTTACTAAGCCTGTTCTGTAAGATCCAAACCTTAGAGCAAATCTTGACTCAATAATTGTGAGGTATAAAATCCAGAAGTGTTAAATGCATTGAAACTGATGTGAAGGGTTTTAACTATGTACCAGTGTACTCATTTTAAATACATTTGGGGCAATCATATTCAGTGGACACACTTCCGTGCAAACCCCAAATTTTGTCCGTGCTTGAATCTTAATGTAGATCACGTACTGTCAGTATCACTGCTCCGCTGAACAGCCTGCTAAAGATGCCTTCATCAGGAATTAAAATGCCTTAAGAGCTGCAGGGTAGTTCACACACAGATGTCTACACTTCACTCAGTCTGTACTGATCCTATTTCTAAGATGGCTGTAGTCAACACAAGCTAAAATAAGTCTCGAAAAAAAATAATGGGAAACTTGGAGTTCTACCATAAAGATATTTTGTTTACTAAAACAGAGCAGCAGACTTCTGGCATGTGATAAGTATGCGTTTCAGTTCCTTGAACCTGTATTGTTTTATTCAATAACCTGATGATGCTGTTAGACTAAGTTGTCAGTGCAAGCACAGGCCAGTTCCCACAAGCTCTTTGCCTACATTCACACTGAATTTCTGTCATTCTTCTTCCTCACAGAGATATAAAAAGAGATCTGTAAAAACATTGCATAAAGGATAAAAATATTTGTTAACAAATATTAGCAATTGCTAAGAACAGAATGGCAAAATGAAAAGGAGAACACTGAGAGCTGAAGAGAAAGTAATCACAAAGAAAACAAAGCCAAACCTGATCAGACTGTTACAACATTTCCATGCAAATACTGTCCCATTATAACTTCTAAATGGATATCTTTGAAATCTCATTCTCGTTTATTTTGAGAATTAATTCCTTCAACGCTAATACATTTATAAAATGAAAGGCTATCCAATACCATGGCAATGGGTATCCCTCATGTCAGTCCTCCAGGATGGATGGATACCACAGTCCCTGAAATGATCTTTTTCTCAGAAATTTTCACTTATTATGAGTCTTATTGAAGCAATAGCATAACATCTATAGATCTGCTGGTGAAAAAAGTATCCATGTTCTGGAAAAGAAAATATGTATTGGGAAGAAGAGACAGAAGAGGACAAGGGTTTCATCAAGATTTAGTTCACTAAAATTGCTCAAGTGGGATAAAAAACCTTATAAAGTGTATTGTTTGGGTAGAGATGTTTTGTAGTCAGTTTAGCTCTTTATTTTCCTCATAATATCTAAGGAACATTTGTTTTCAGGGGGTTTGCAATTTGCTTTGTCTGTCACATGTCCTTAAGCAGTAAAAGCAGAGCTCTGTCAGCCAGAGTACTCACTAGAGTAGAGCTCTAGGCATGGGAATGTTTAAGACCCTAAGAAACCTCTCCCCCCAGCCTCCTCTTCTCCGGAGGCTAAATAACCCCAGCTCTCTCACCCACTCATCATAAGGCTTGTTCTCCAGCCCCCTCACCAGCTCCATCGCTCTTCTCTGGACATGCTCCAGAGCCTCAAATATGCTATGAAACTGTCAGCGTCTGGACAAGACAGGTGCACTCTCTCAGCCTATTTCCTAAGCACAATGCTCTGAGAAACTGTGTCAAAGGCTTTACTAAAGTCCAAGAAGACTACATACACAGCCTTTCCCTTGTCTAGTAGGTGGGTCACTTAGTCATAGAGGGCACATTTTATTCAGCACAGGGAGTTTAGAACTCCACAGATCATCTATAAGACATAATGTTCTGCAATACAAAAGGAAGAACAAAAATTTTGATAGGGGAAGAACCATTTTCTTGAAGGACAAAAATAAAAGGGAAAACAACTACCAACAGAAATGTCTCTGTACATAAATGGAGTTGCCTTGAATTTGTGAAAGCTGTGAAAAAGCAGACTATAAAACTCACATGATGTTGAAGGAGTGTAGGGAATACCAGGGTCAGCCCCAGTGGATCCAAAATGGTCATATTGATGGTGTAAAAAACTGAGTGCTGGTAGTTTTCAAGGGAAAGACTATCCTCAATATTTTTTTTACATTGACCCTTGATGAAACTTTCAGATACTGGTTATTAAAGCTGTACTGTCAAACAGGACTGAGAAAGCATGCTGCATCTGATTGAAGGATGTCCACTTTAAGAGAACAGGATCCATGTTGAGGGAAGACAGTAAGTTCTGCTCAAGACCCTATAACTGCACACTTCTGTGATGAAATTGCAGCTGTAGCCAGAGAGGGATTGGTGGTTTCAAATGAGAAACCACTGGGGAGAAACCTGAAGTTTGTTCTGCATGCTGCTGTGCTAAAGTGCCAAACATCACTGTCTCCTGCTTGGCTGCCTCAGGGAGGGGCACTTGCACTTTTCTATAATTGCCTGTGTCTTTCCAATTTGGAAGATCTTAAGTAAAACAAACCTATGGTACTTCTCTGTGGAACAATGCAGAATGAAAATTCTCATGAGCTGCAGTGCTGTGATAATGATTTCAGTTCCAAACTGATATAATTTGAGAATACAGAACTGATAAAACAGTTTGCTCAGAATTATAATCTACACACCAAAGCCTGGCAACAGATTTTGGAGAACAAGCATTAGGAGAAATTATTTTCAAACTCTCCATGAACTTTGCCATTGTAATTAATATTGGGGTTCAGATCAAGCTATGGGAAAGATACGTGTTGGGGAATGTATGTAAATACAAGCCACGCTAGAGTCCTCATAGTCTAGACAGTCTAGAAATGGAAGTAGAATCAGATCTTCTATCTTCCTGACAAACAGAGCAGTTAAATGACTTGTTTAGGGGTATGTGGGAAGCCTGTGGCAGAAGCCAGGACCTCTACTCCCAGGTAGAGTAGAGGATGCATTGAGTATGGCATCCAGAACTACCTTCCTTACAGTTAATTTGGTTTTGTATGACTTCACCAAAACTTAGAAAATTACAATTTAGTAAAAAAGATATCTGCAAAAATGGATTTTTCTTTAAAAAAAAAGGCTCTGGAAAGGAAAAAAGGCCCTGGAAAGAAAAAGTGAAGACTCTTCTCAATGGCAAAAGTTTGTGCCCCACAGGCCAAGGTGAGTTTACCCAGGAGAGTTTCAAAGGATAAAAAATGTGACTGCAAAGAAAGAAAGAATTAATGCCTGATGAATCACTTACAGTGGATGAAAACTGTGAAGATGATTGATGGTATTTACATTCAGCTAGAGTAATAGCTCTGCACTAACATGTTCAACCGTGTAGAACCCAGGTCTGTTTTCACCAACTCCTAAAGCCACTGGAAAGCTTTCCTTTGTTTGGGTTTTAAGGAGTGGAGGGGGGGTGGAACTAAGCATACTGTGAGTTATGTGAAAGCAGTATTTGCATGATATAAATGGCAAATTATTAAGTCCGGGCAAGAAAGAACATGATCACTCACATTTAAAGTGTGGCAATAAAGAAAAGAGGAGACGTATGAGATAGAAGGGCAAGGAGAGGGGAGAAAGAGAGCAGAAAAGTACAGACTGCAAACCAACCAGATTCAGTATATGACATGCATATTTTAGGTGTAGGGACAGTACTGACTTCCAAGTCTGGGACTGGAAGCTCTTCTGACATTTTCCCTTAAAATAGTTTGCCATCTGAAAATGCCAACGGATTGAAATAGAAACTGTTTATGGAGACAGACTTCTTTTTCCGATTACTTTTATCATTCCAGGATTTTCAGGCTAGAATTTTTATTGCAAAGAAAGGGAATGAGACAGCCTCACTGGGGAACAGCTAATAGCATAGTGGACTTTGCACTCGCCCTGCCTACAGGCAGGTAGTGCTATATTATAAGAGAATAACCTCAGTACTAAAGTACTTTACAATGAGCATGTTCTTCTGGTTATTTTTCCCTTTTACCACACAAAAAAATACCTTAGAAGAAATTTTCCTTTTGATTGTGGAAAAGAAAGAATATCTATAAAATATTCACATATATTAAAAAGAAGTATTCTCTTAGGTGAGCCGTATCTAGCATTTAGGTCATTTGCCTATCATGTAATTGAGTGTCACTATACGTTAAGAACTGGTGGCTCTTCTGGGAGAAGGAAAGGGAAACAGTTCATTTAAAGTTGTTACACCATGAAAGGCCACCTACCAGGGCAGGCTGAGTGATTCACAATGAATAATTTATTTTCTCTTTTCTCTCATGGAATAGCAATAAGCAGATTATGAAGGGTGGTTTTTTTAACCATTGCACTTCTCTATTGTGCTTTTAAAGCTGATCAAAAGTCGGTCAAAGTCAAGAGAGGACTTTGAACTCAGGCATGCTCCATGGTTTATAATCATAGAACCATAAAGTGGTTTGGATTGGAAGGGACCTTAAAGACCATCAACTTCCATCCCTTCTGCCATGGGTAGAGACACCTTCCATTAGATCAAGTTGATAAAGACCCAACCAATCTGGCTGTGAACATCTCCCGGGATGGGGCATCCACAGCTTCTCTGGGCAACCTGTCCCAGTGCCTCACACCCTCACAGGAAAAAAATTGTTCTAAATACTCTATCTAAATCTATCCTCTTTCAACTTAAAACCATTCTTCCTTGTCCTATCACTACAGTCCCTCATAAAGAGCCCTTCCCTATCTTTCCTCTAGGCCCCATTTAAGTGCTGGAAGGTGGCTATAAGGTCTTCCCCAGAGCATTCCCTTCTTTAAACAATCCCGACTCTCTCAGCCTGTCCTTGCCCTTTGATCATCTCCGTGGCCCTTCTCTGAACTCGCTTTAACAGATTGATGTCCTTCTTGCGTTGAGGACTCCAGAACCAAATGCAGTACGCCAAGAGAGGTCTCACAAGAGCAGAGGGGGAGAATCCCCTCCCTCCATCTGATGGTCAACTTCTTTTGATACAACCCATGTAACTGTGTCTGTGAACTGAACTTTGATAGTTGCTGAGTGAATTACTGAATTATTTTTTTATCACAATAAACACACCAAAAATCAGCATAGAAAACTGCTGTCAGATGTTTCTAGGGGATAAGTTAGTCTTCTTGTATAACTCTACATGTTTTCCTACCCTACACCCACTTCCTTTATATTTCCTTCTGACAACTCACTGTAGAGTCCTCCAAGTTTATAGCTTTTTATAACTAGATTAACCAAGGTAAGGTGTATCTGGTTTTTTCCCACACAAAAATTATTCTTTCTCTTGCTTCCGCAAGAAAGTCACAAGTAATAAGTCACAAATTCAAAATACATAACTTAATATCGTATCCAGGTTTTATACCTGGTCCTGGAGTAGTCTGCAGCAGATCAAGGTACAAGTGCTGACTTGACTGACCAGGAGCATGAAAAATGAAGTTAGGATAGTTGGAAGACTTGGAATGTTTAGCAATAAAGCAGTAGCAAATCTCTGCTACTCATATGCAAAGAAAGTTATTTCAAGGGTGCATAGCAAAGTCAATTTTGATAGATACATGGAATGGAGATTGTAAAAATATATCCTCATTTGTTTACATTTGTGTCTTGTTTATTCATTTGAAGACTCTTACAATTTGTGCTCATTAAAGCATTCTTTGGTTTATTATTCTCACTGGGTAGAGTGTGATTTTTACTCTGTTTTGTGGGATTAAGATGGCAAGTGATGGATATTAAAATAAATGTCTGGAGACCATAATATATATATTTTTTAAATCATGCTGTTCAATTTCTCTTGTCTGTTTTTCTACATGGTGCATTATTTTTACACATCTGTTTCTATTGTAGATAAATCAAAACCTTTACTAATGCACAGAGTTAACACTATGGATCTGTGATAACATATTTTTTTGGCCTTTAATAAGGCAGTATACTGAAAGATGTAGATATTGCCTATTTGTATATTAATTTTTTTTCAGAGCAACAGAATGTAGATCCATTCCTCTAGGAATAAAAACTTATTGCATGCTTTTACTAATTAATTGTTTGTTATTTTGAGTAAATTTCCAAAGACAGTATCAAACACATTATTTGAAGTTTCAGATTCTGGGGAAAAGGTAAATTGTTACAGGATTCTTCATGAGTAACTTCAAGCAACAATGAAATATGAAGATTGTCTCACGTTCTGACTCATTAAACACACAGAGCAAACCACTCTTAAAATATTAATCTTCTGCATTTGAAAGGTAGTACTTACGAAAAGAGGTAAAAAAATCTTGAATTGCAAGAGCTTTCTCAGAAAACAAACAGTCCTCAAATTTGGAAGATTGCTTCCATGTCAGTATATTTGTTTCCTTTTTTTTTTTGTATATTGTTTTTTGTTATGGAATAAGAAAGGCATGATTTCTCTTTTTCTGTGTTTCAAAAAGCATCAAGGTCTGGGACGGCAAGAGTTCAAGTAGCTGATCGTCTTTGGGGGTTTAGTTATTTTTCCTTTTTTTTCTCCTCCTTGTGATGAAGGAGCACTTAACAAATTTATATAGGGGCCAAAGAGGTATTGACTTCTATGAAGCTTATTTTACTTTTCTAATTTCATCAAGAAATCGCTTGCCAAAGAGAGTCTACTCTCACTCCTTTCTGATCTCCTCCTTTTGTGGACTTCCTGAATAGAGGTTTGGCAGTGAGGAAAGGGTGTGCTCCAGTAAAGTGAGAAATTTTCTTACAGGTTCATGGGTTACTGTTAAAAGTACATTTTCAAGTGCTTTCACCAACTCTACATCTTGCTAAAGCAGGATGAACAGTTTCATAGAATCATAGAATCACCAGGTTTGAAAAGACCCACTGGATCATCGAGTCCAACCATTTTTTTTTTTTATGAGCTCTTCCCAGTTTTCTGGTCTCCCAGGAATGGAGGAGGGTGTGAACAGAGATTAGTCATTTGCATAAGGTTTCTCACCTTTCTTATTTGTTCTCATCCTCTTTCCATATATGTTTGTTGCAAAGGACAAAGAGAGATGGCACATATTTTGTTAGTAAGATCATCTATCATATTATCTTCTTGTTAAACCTGGAATGAGAAGCTAGGTGAGCGTACTAGAGAAATGCTCTTGATGTCCTGGAGTTCTTTCCCTAAACAGGCCACTACTATAGATAGATCATGAAGTTAAAATGTCCTTTCCCCAGTACAATGGTTGTTGGGTGGTAATCACTGATTCAAAGTCCTCATTTCCACAGTTTTCATTATTGCCTATAAACCTTAAGACAAAATCACTTTAAAATATTTCAGAAAACAGTCTTGGTTTTTCAGGGACCACCAATTTCTACCTCAAGATACATTTAAGGCATTCTCAACATTGCTAATTTTTCTTGGCAACAATTTTCTTTCATTATTCCATTCAAGTGCACAAATTAGACATCTTAAATCCATTTTTCAGCATGATTTCCTAAAGAATTAGTTCTTTCAATAGACATTTTTATCTAACAGGTAATTTTAATGAAATATTAAAGAGGGACAGAAGCCTCCAAGGCTGCCAAGTTCCTAAAAATCTGTGAAAATAAATGGTATGGTAAAAACAGAGAATTGCAAGTAATAATTTCTTCTGAAAAGTTTCCTGTCTTCTGTCCCCTGGAAAATACATAGTTGCAACATATCATTGTTTTTCTTACCTACTTCAGTTCCAGGTTCTTTAAAACTGGTGTTACTGCCTTTTTGACTCTGTATTTCATACCATGCTTCTCTTCTCGAATGAGGGAGATGGTGTCTTCTTTCTGTGCATTGGCCTGCATATACATACAACCAAACACATGAATCTAACATGCATAGACAAAAATATGAGGATGGTATGTGTATACATGTATGCACACACACTCAGAAGGTGAAAAAAATTCTTTCCAGTTTCTTGTACTTTTTTTCAATGTCCTTTACTGATGATAGGTTATTCTATGCCATATGTCACTAAAACTTCATTTTTCTCAGCCAATAACATTCAGATATTTTCTTCAGAATGAGGTTTTTGGTGAACAACAAAAGTAATTTCTTCTTAGTAGACCTTTCATTTTCCAGCTCACCTCTTCAGCCCACTGCAAAATACTGATTTCTATTTCCATCACAAATGTGCAGGGTCCTTGAGAGATTTAGAAAGTCCATTTCCATATTCAAAGATCATTTATATGGTGTCACAAACAAAAAAAAAAGGAAGGTTTCATTTCTGTGTAGTGTTTTAGAGATATATGACTGACTTTCTCTAAGACTGTGTTATAAAACTGCAGCATATACTCACAGTCATTATGAATCAGAGAAAGGTTCTGTTTAATTTCCAAAAGTCTAAGTCAGAACTCCCCAGTGGCTGGATAACCATATTTCAAACTTAGGGAATCAAATTCAACTTACTTTTTGAATTTCATTCTTAAACAGCAACACATTCATAAAATTGTCTAACTCCAACTTAACAAATAAGGAGGTTGCTTCATTTCAGAGATATGTGACCTTATGCTTTAAATGGAGTTATTGGAAACAAATATGCAGTATTATGTTTGAAAATCATGTGAATATTGATGTGAGTTCTATCTGCAAACTGATTGGAGCAAGTTTTTTACTTCTGAATCATGTTCCATTAGAGTTGTTTGTGCATATTTCTCTCAGAGCTTTTTTTCTCCTTCTGAAAGCATAATATAACATAAATCATAGTTTTGAGTATTTTATATACTTCTCCTATACGGAGTTTGGCAAAGGTACTTTTTCACTCTTTATTTCCAGTCAGTTCTCCCACCAACTTGAAAAATATCTCACTTGTGAATTTTATAGTCTGTGCTAGATTTGTCTCAAGAGGACAAAACAGTATAATGACTTGCCTGGATACACTCTGAATAAAACATTTCTTAGAACAGTAGTAAGTCTAATGATCTGCCTTTACATGCTTCAAAATGCACCATTTCTGGATATCATTAGCATATAATACAGATAATGGTTCTCAAGGAAGATTAAAATTACTGTTGCTAGATGTTTCATCAATGGGAAAGATGCTGTTTTCTCTGAAAGGAGAAAACTTTATGCAGGACACAGGATCATCATGGTGGTGGTTCAGTCCATGTAGGTCTAACACATACCGCCAGGGTCTGCGTTCATTAAAAAGTCACATGACATGACTATTGATGAGCAATAGATGCTGTGTTAGGTATTTCCAGAGGAAAAAATGTGTTCTCTGCTTCATCACATGCAAACTTTAACAGGATCATTTAAAAAAAAAAACACAAAACCTTATGCAACTTATGTATCTTTTGAAGAAGGATTTCATATCTTATACTATTATATCACCTATGCCTATTTTCATTCACAGATTCATTAAAAGGCTATGTATTTCAGTAATTTCAAGGGTCAATAGCAAAGCCAATTTGTACAGATATGGATGCCTCAAATTATATATCCTCAGTTTGAGGGCAGATAAAAGGAAGGTTTTATGAAGCGGTGAGCAACTGCTGTTAGGCTTGGAATGGGCACAGAAATACAGGAAAGCTAGGTCCATCCACGTAGGTCTTCCCTTGCTATCGCTGAAAGGATAACCCTCCAGTCTCTGGATTGGCTGTTAATGTCAGGCAATTAAGGTGAAAGACACAAATCTGTGGGAACAAGCATACTCCTTTCTTTCTGTGACAGAATCAATTTGGCTTTCTCTCACCCGCTGAGAACAGAAAAAGCAGTAGTAAACTTCAAATTAAATGTGCCAGTTTCTTCAAAATGCTTAAGAAGCACTATGAGGGCTACCATGTGTTTTAAGAGTTTCAGCCACAGCAAGTTGCAGCAAACTACTTCAAAGTAAACACCAGGAAGAAAGAGGAAACAAACAACTTCTAAGTTTTAAAAGAAATGAGATGTTTCAGTGATGGGTTACATCAAACAACAAAGGATTGACAGAAACTACTTCCTGAGGTTTCCTCCTGTCTGGACGAATAAAAATGCCCTTCCTTACCTGTGTCCTCAAAACTGCAAATATCATCTCTTCAGTCACCTACAGTCTCACTCAGTCATCCCTAGTCTCATAAGTATGGATCTTCATTTCAAGAGCTGATTTGAAGTGCCTGTTTTTCTATATAAAATTTTTGCAACCTGTCTTATGAAGTGGAGAACCTAGCTCATGAATGTAGATCTACGTATGATTATGGCAGAAAAAGTGAGCAGCAGAAGTCATTTATTCTCCATTCCTACTCCATAAAAGGATGATGATCATCTATCAATAACATGCACTAGAATAAAGCATTCCAGAGAGGACAAACACACCTGCTCCCAGAACGGAGCCAGCAAAGTTCTGTCATTAGCAAACTGTTTGGACCACACTGACAGCTTCAATAAATTATGGCATTTCATGGAGGCTGCACTGGAAGCCAACCTGAGGGCAAAAGGAAGGATGAATCAATTCCTTTTAAAAGGCAGTTGCTACTAAACTTATAGTTCAGTCCATTCAATTTACACTGGCTTCAGGGACAAAATCTGAGATGTAAAGTAAGAAAAGCTGTAAAACAGGCTTGCTATCTACTTGCTTTACAAAAAAGATGTAGTTCATCTAGACAGAGATGATACTTGATGCATAGTCATGAGTTATATTAAACCTATTTTTTTTATTAGAACAATTTTTCAGTGTTTATTTTTGTTTGCAAAGCCATCTTAGGACTTATCTACCATCCTATCCTTAAGGCACTGCACAATCTGTTCTACTTCTGTTTGCAATTATGGACAGGATGAGATCAGCATATCATCACATTGTATAGGATGTGACATAAACTATTTTCTATTAAGACAAGGAACCTCTGCTTATTATCATGTTTGTTCTTTTGCTTTATCTAGTCTGTATTTATGAAATGAACAAAAATGTAATGGATAACTATGTGAACTTAAACTCTTCTATTTCTCAGTCAGTTACTGGTGCCTATTACATTCAGCATAGACTACAAATAATTTTTTGCTGAACACAGAAGCAGTTAGATTCAACAATGATTTAATAAATCACCATTGTAAAATGAGCATAGTCATGAACTCTGACCTCTAATTTTCACAGAGATTCATCCAAAGTGCACTTTGTGAGTATACACATAAACGGATATATGAATGAGTATACGTGGATGTTATACATTAATAGCCCAGAGCAAAATAGTAAATATATTTCAACACAATCAGCAGCACAGCTCTTCCAGACACAATACAGTCTTGGTTATTTGAACGAACAATGGGCCTCCGCATGATAACAGGAAAAGCTAATTAATCAGATCCCACTGATGTATGTCTTCCTGTCACAGGGGGTGGGGTGTGGGGTGTGTGTGGAGGGGGTGTGTTACTACGGTTTTATTTTTCAAATAAAATCATAGGGAAAAAAATGCTGGACTATGTCAGAATAATCTTGATATTTTCCAGCTGAATGATACTTTGCTTTGAAATGCCATTTCATTTTATTTCAATGAATTTTGCATTATACCTTTATGTACCAGTAGAAAGACATACATTTCAATATTCTCTCTTATTTAAAAAGGAATGTATGTACTACATTGGGTAATTGCCATGAAATCAATTTACTCTGCAGATATATGACAAGTTCTCAATATCTGGCATTTGAAGTATTTCTTTCTGCTCACTACTTATAGTACATGTTCAAAAGAATTTTTCTTCAATGTACTGTTAACCAAGATGACAAAGTAAGACACATTAAGCCAAATTATAAACTTATTTTGCTTCTGTTCTTCACATAACACATCAGCTGGATTTCCCTTTTTTTAAAAAATTCATAAAATCTCTGTCACCTTTCTTGTTTGCTCTTGACAACAAGAGATTGAAGGTGGATAGACACCATCTACACCTCATGAGTGGTGGTTTGTTGGCCATCTAACTACAGTTGTTAGTTTTGTCAAAACAAAATTTTGATTTCTGTCAAGGGAAAGTAACACAAGAAGTAATTACTATGCAAAATGAAACATTAATTTCTGTAAGATGCACCTTCATTCAATGTATTATATGAGGACTTGTTAGTGATCTACATTAACAGTCAACAAGAAACACTCAGTGCTGCAGCAGTCTGTGACTCCTGAATGTAGCTTGTGGTTGGCAGAGCTCTCCCTCTTCTGTGACTCCCAGAAGCACTGTACATGCAGTCTGAAGGAGCCATTAGCATATTTTCTGTGGAAAAATTCCTGTGTTTTCATCAATATGTAATGTTACCAGAAGATGAAATTGAAATCACCAGGCAACAATGCAATCATACTTCCTGCTTTGTTCGTTTGACTTTTTTTAAGTCTGTGGGGTTCTTTAGTTTTTCTGGTATCTTCTACACATAAAGAAGATGACTGAATGAAATATGTTGGTGAATACGTATCTATTCTGTGCATTTTCTTCTGGACTTTCTTACTGATCTTCTTTTTTTTCTCTTCTTCCTAGAAGGTTTTTTTAAAACAAATTTTAAACTAAATTTTAATTTTGGTATATCATCTTAAATTGTCTGCATAAACCTTGTACTGTGGACATGAGTCTATCACTGTGTGAAAGTATATGGTTACATAGGTGCTGCAATACAATTATAATTGGATATGCGCTGTTCTGTATGGCACATATGAAAGTGGTATCACAGAGACACATCAGGAAAGTTTCTCCGTGGTAGCTGCTGGTGTGACTGAAATCTCTCATGAATTTCTAGCAAAGGTCCATTCTGAGACTCAAAGAGTGAATATTTTCAAATAATCCTAAAGTTCTAAAAAGGTTCCAAGGTGCTTGTGACCACGTCAATTATCATTATTTGCTTTAACATCTTAACTCAGTCAGAGATATTGCAGTACTCAAAACAAGTTTGTTTGCCCCCATTCATGCTTAAGGTGGTCAAGATTCAGGCTGTGAATTCACTGGAATTCAGAACACAGGGCTGAAATATTCAGCCCCAGGCTTGAATTGAAGTGCTAATGATACAACTAAGGGCAGCACTTGTAAAGGAAAACTTTAGTTCAGAGAATTTGTTTCCTAGTGTCTAGTAAACAATGTTGAGAGGGAACTTCTCCAGAGAGCATTTAAAGAGCAAAAACCTACTTTAGCCATCTAGCATCTTTTCCATCCCCCTCCCTTGACTACTTAGCTTAGGAAGAAAGAGCAGCATTTGGGACTTTGCCCCTAAAATTTACCAGCAGCTGTCCCATTGTAATGCTACAGAGGATACCATGTATTGAAGCAGGAAACCTTGGCATTCCAATAGCTCATTAAAACATAGCTTTTGGGGTCAGAATATGAAATGTTTGTTTATTCTCCAGGATTGCACATGCATGCAAGACACCGTCATCAAGGGGAGGACTCACACAGGACAAGGCTTGCCAAGCTCAGAGGAGATGTACACAGTTTGCAACTGGCAGATCCCTGCCCTTCCTCTTCGTGCAGGATCTGTGCAGGGCTGTGGTCACAGTGGTAGAGAGAGATTTTCTTAACAGTCTTGGACAAAGCAGGGTGATGAATCAGAAGTAGAATCCATCCAGGGGCTCCTTGGAGGAGTTGCAGAAAAGGGAGATAAAGACAGGATCTACACAGGTCCAACATTCATCCAAACAACTAGGAATAGGTGCAAGTTAACCTAAAATATAGCTTGGGCAAAGACCTGGTGCCCAGACCTGTGTTGAACTGGGTCTCCTGGGCAGGGCCAGTAGGGTCTGGTAGTGTCCTCAGGATATGGACATCTTTTGACCCTGAGGATAACAAGTGATGGATCTTCCTTGGCTACATGGTGGTCTGTGACGATTGGCTTTGTGTTTTCACAGTTACAATTCCACAATTTCACTTATGTCTGTAGCACCACTCCTCCAGGTGTGGAATGGCATCCAAATGCAATGTCCTCCATTCCCACACAGAAGATTGTGCTGAGAATTGCTGCAGGTGGCATTAAAAAATGTGAACAACACGACAAAATGCATTGATTTCCTAACTGGGGATTTACACCCATCAGTCCTTCTATTGAATAAAAATCAGACTAAGACATATTAAAGCCTTTTGATTTCTTACTTTATTAGAAAATTTGTCACAGTCAACAACTTCTAATCTGTCCTTTACTGTTTTTACTCTTTTATATTTTACCACCATTTACCCGTTTAAAACTTTAGGTACATTTTATCCAGGAAGATAATCACAATGGGAGAATCAGAAATAAACTTGTTTATCCTTTATTGAAAGGTAATCTCTGTTTACTTCCTACTTTCAGTTAGTAATACAGTATTTCTTCAACATGTTCTTAAAAATGGCTGATGATATTATGTTACAAACAAATCTATGCTCTTCACAACTCTTTCCAAACTTTATTTTAAAAGTCTAAATAACCAAGTAGTGTTCTAAAGCAGTTAGTCTAGAAATGTGTAGAAATTAGGGCTCTTTTTTTATGAACTACTTTATAAAAGACAAATAACTACTATTCTTGGGGGCTTTCTGACCAAGGCAGTAAGACTGTGTATTGGTAAAAAAAAAAGGAGACATTAAAAAAAACAGCTGTAAGAGACGGTCTCTTTGCAGTGCTACCATAGCTTTGTTTCCCATGGCAGTGAGGTGACCAGCTGCTCCTCTGGAGCTGAATATTGCCTAGAGAAGGGAAGAGCAGTCAGCAAGACAGCAGAGAGCAGCAGTGGCCTGGACTTGATGTGGAATTCTGCATCTCTTGGTCAAAAGAGCAAACCTGATAGATGTGCTGACAGTCACTAGTATATCCAGACAAACTAATCACACAAGTTCAGATCACATGCTGACTTTCAACAACTGTGTTAAGAGATGAACAAGATTTTATTCTAGCCCAGGCTTAAGCATTTCTGGAGAATTCATTCGTGCCATACTGCTCATTTGGTTTTGCTCATTTTATTCTTTAAATTTTCCTTTACTTCTTTATTTCCAGTATTGATATGGCAGCCAAAATAGGAACTTCACAGGTGCAGCGTGCATAATTGCCACACTTAACAGCAACAAGTTTCAAAATACAATTGATTAGCCCTTCTATAAATAAGATGGAAATGTATAGAGTGCCATTATTTTCTGTTTACATCTCTGCAGAATATATCCAGCCTTGCTACATTACTCCCAAAGTATTTCATTCCACAAATTCAGAGCAAAAAATAATGCTTTCCTTTGCCCTGTTTGTCTTATACAGAACGTTTTCTCCTATCTCAGAGTCTGTTCCAGCATTTGGAAAATAGAGTAAATCACAGAGCTCACACCGGTCTGCCAGAAGACAAATGTGTTCTTGCTCTGTAACATGACAGTCTGCCTGAACACATTTATGGGTTTTAGATAATTTTCATTCTCCTGGCCTTCCTTTGATCTCCTTATATCACTCCCCACATCCTTTTGATTCTATTCACATGTACATAGATGTAGCTATGCAAAAGCAGAGGTTATTTGTAATTAACCCCAAACTGAAGTCATGACATTCTTGTTAACCACCACCTCTAGAACAGAGCCTTCTCTGCTGTTCCTGCTTGCACGGTTAATTGCTACTGTGCCCTTGGCACTCCCTGTGAAGTATATGCACACAGCTGAAAGAGCAAGGATGGCAAGGAGGGGCCTGCATATGCCAATGCAAACCCAACACGGCTAATCACATAAAATTATGGCTTGTTTAACAGCCAGATTCAGCCAGATACGTAACACATACTTAAAAATAAATATATGCTCTCTCTGTTTGAAGTCAGTGGGACAGAAGTGTGTGACTAATTCTTTACTGAATCAAGGTTTTCTACCATAACATCTTAAATAACTAAGTTTGTGAGTACTATTCATATTTTTATCCTCACAAGCTCCTGTTACAACAGTGCTTAGGAGTCACGGACAACGACCTTGTTTTGTTTGGCTCTGTAAAAGGTCAAGGGAAAAAACAAAAGGACAAATCGCTGACAACATTAGAGAAGACCAGCTCAGGATAAGACAGGGACAATGAGACATGGTGGGCAGTACAGCTAACAGCTGGCTCAGCCTGGCAGCATTCTCATTTTCTGAAGAATCTTACAGACAGCCTGACCAGGGAGAGCTTTCAGCGGTTTCTGATGAAGGATAATGAGGCAACTTCACCGAAGTGTGCTGCAAGTTCCATGGAGTAGCATGAGAGAAGGCGTGAAAGTGCTTGTTTGAAATGTTAACAAGTGAATGTTGAAGCTGGCATCAGTGACCTATCAGGGCTAAGAGATGACACTTCCTGTGAATTATAGATGATCTGTAGGGAAGGTGCAGCTTTGAAGGGCCTTCAAGGTGAAGTCAAGTGCTTCACATTTTATATGATATTAAAAGAGCCAGCAGTGCTGAGGGGATGGGAGGGAGCTACATGACAACCCAGTGAAATTAGTTTTGCAGCAACATCATGAAGAGCAGGGAAAAGGAATATCCCTACCCAGATCACTCCTTCCAATGACTACAGTCTCCCAGCTGATCCTCCCCACTACAATGCATGGGGCACTGCCACTCTTACCTGACAAGTTAGATCATTTATTCTCAAATTCAGGAGCATGCGTGTGATACGGAGTATAGCCAGAATAAGAAATATTATTTAAATGTCTGAAAAATTCTAAAAAAAAAATCTATTTGATTAGGTTAGAGATTACTAAAATAATCAATAGATAGTCATAGTAAAACAATAATCAATAATCTTTTCTATTTTTATTCATTTTCATTTTTTCCCAAGAATTTGTATGATAAAGGGGCATATTACTCCTTTAATATCTGCTTTTCATCAAAGAATCAATATTATACATAGTAAGAACTACTTACACTTTTAACATAGCATTCAGGTATAGATAAACAGAAAAATACACTGTACTAACAAATACAAGTACTTTGCATAATTGTTAGGGATTTTTCTCATCCCATAAAATCATTTACTTTTGTGTTCTTTCACCTTTTTTCTCTAAGAATTACACAGGCGGTGTCATATTCTCCAGACATTGACCTTCTCAACAGATCACTAGAGATATAATCCATCATGTCCCTTGGCATGCCTGGTTCCCAGCACAGGACCATGATTGGCCTGTTGTAATTAATACATTTTGTGTCCACACATTGAGGCATGTTTTGTTGCAATTTACTCGTTTTACTCTGTTCTCCAGCTCTTCATAATAATCTGGAGCACTGACTCTTCTAAAGGAAATCCCAGATTTTGCATCTCAGCTTTCAGCAATGACAAAGCATCACCAGTAAGCTGAAAAGTCTGGTAAGCAGCAGTCTCCTACATCTTTCATTAATATCCAAATGTGTATTACAGATCCTCAACATTCTTTACTTTCCATTTCCTTTCATTCAATTCTGTCTGAAATCCAAAACAAAACAAAACAAATGAAGAAACAAAGAGACCCTAAAAACCAACCACAATGAATAAAACAAACAAAAAAATCTTGGTGTAGCTGCATAACCACTCCCACCCCAGCATGCTTGTGCTTTTGTACATAAGTAGCATTTAGCTGGGATTGACCTGCTTTAATTTTCACCATGTGGAAGACACTGCATATTAATCCCTGTAATCATAGAATCATATAATCAAAGAATCATAGAACCATAGAATAGTTAGGGTTAGAAGGGACCTTAAAATCATCTAGTTCCAACCCCGCTGCCATGGACAGGGACATCCCTCCAGACAAGGCTGCCCAAGGCCCCATCCAGAATGACCTTGAACACCTCCAGGGATGGAGCAACCACAGCTTCCCTGGGCAACCTGTGCCAGCGTCTTACCAATCTCATGGTGAATAAATTCTCCCTAATGTCTGGTCTAAATCTGCCCTCCTCCAGTTTATATCCATTCCCCCTTGTCCTATCACCACAAGCCTTTATGAATAGTCCCTCTCCAGCTTTCTTGTAGGCTCCTTTCAGGTACAGAAGGTCGCTGTAAGATCTCCTCAGGGCCTTCTCTTCTCCAGGCTGAACAGCACCAACACTCTCAGCCTGTCCTCATAGGGAGGGTGCTCCAGCCCTCAGATCATCCTTGTAATCATTGAAGAAAAATGGCTGTCTTCAGAGATTCATTCTACCCTCTTCTAGAATTTGCTTAGACTAGGCATCTGACTTTCAAAATGCTAAAGGTACATGCAGCACAGAACACAGTAAGATTTCTTCCTCCTGTGAGCAAGGCTCCTTCTTCTTGTAATGCAGTGTTGCTATGCTGCTGCTGGAGTCTTGCATTGAACAGGGATTAAGGCATTTGCCTTGGGTAAAGTAGAAATGGTGAGAAAGAACTCCATGTCTCTGCATCAGATGGATAAAGAGGTATTCTTTTTTTTCAGCTGCTTTCTGTGAAATGAAAGAGTGATGATTTAGCCTTCTAGGAATGTCCTTAAGTGTACTATATTACTGACCTTCCTGAAAGCTCACTTCATCTGCTGTACTGTGTGATAAAATCTGGGACAACACGTTTCTGGAAAGAGTTCCCAGCACTCAGCAGCTCACATTGCCCTGAAGTGTTTCCAGCTGCAGGAAAACTTTCCTAGATAAGGAAACAGATAAGTCATTAACTAATTGCATGTGATGATTTTTAAGGTCCCTTCCAATCCAAACTATTCTATGAGTCTATGTAGATAACCTCAGCATTATTTACACATGTAAGTTCACTGAGATTTTTAAAAGCAGTCAAATATCTGTTGAAAGAAAAAGTGTTTTACTTCCTAAATTCATAGTTTTGCTCTCTTGCAAAGTTCAAGCCTCTCTTATGTAGTTTCACCCATGCGTGCTTCTAACCCATCAAATCCAAGTGAAAAGAAACACATACATTTGCATTTAGAGAAGTAGCCACTATTCATGCCCTGAAAGAGCAATGTCCTGGTAAGACCTCACAGTTAAAAGAAACCAATTTCATATTAATTAGGTGCTAAAAAACGTTATCACAAAGCCAAATGGTTTGAGAAGTTCTGAGCAGGGAAACGTGGGACGGAGTGAACAATCACTCCCACGCCTTGACTACTAAACCAGTTTTGGATATACCTGAAATGTATCACAGTACTGAACCTACCTCCTTTGCAATTTCCAGGTGCATGTTTAAGATTCTTTTGGGGTTCCCTGCTTTTTACAATCTCCTCCACTTTTCTGTTGACTTTGATGTCTGCTGGGTTCATACATTTTCACTTTCAGTCCAGTGATAATTTCTTTCCATAACAGTTCTGATTACACTTCAGCAAAATTTACACTCCTATGAATATTCCAAGAAGGCTCCATTTCTAGTATTAATCCTTCATTTATATTTCAGAAATGTCAGTGAAACTCATCTAAATGAAGAGAAAATATCAGGACATTTAAAAAAAAGAGCAGAATTGTTTGTTGAAAATCCAGTATTGATAGTGGAGAAAAGACAGACATTTGAATTAAGAATGTATGAGAATTAAGGGTCCAAATTCAATTTTTTTGGTCAATTTGTCAAACACAGCACAATTACATATCTCAATGCCACAAGCAGACGTAAAGTATTTTAGATTTTGGATGAAAATCCTTATTTTCTGTTTTTAACTGAAACAAATGAAAAATGGCAGTTTAATTATCTCTTAGAAGTTCAAAATTATATAAATGTAAATAAAACCAACTGCATTCAGTCCTTATCTAAGAAATGCAAATGTCATACTATCTGTTCTGGGGTTTGTTTTATGAAATTTCAGAGTGATTGTTTACGCTGAAAGATTAAAGCAAACATCAAAGAGCAACATTAGTCCCAGAAAGGACTGAGAAATAACAAATAATTAAGTCTATAACCAGGTGTGGAAAGCCTTTAGCTAAAGTCATTGGAAATAAACTTTTCCATTCCTAGGTCAGAGAAATTCATGACTGGTCAGGTATGAGTGGCAGCTGTGACCAAATGGACTTATACCTGCAAATAACTGAACTTGCCACATGAAGAGAATGTTATTTAATGTCCACTCAGCTTCACACCTGAGAAAAGATGAAAAAGGTGAACTTTTCCACAAAGATGCCACAGCCCATCCTGAAGAGAAATCACTCTTGGAGAGAGGAAGAAATCATGTAGCCACTAAAACTGAAGGAAACCTAACTACTAGCATCTGCAAAGAAGTCACACTTGTCTGCCACAGCACTTCACAGATGGAGCAGTTTGGTGGGAGTGCTGCACTCACTGTGCAGAGCCACGCTCCAGCCTGGCTTCTCTTTGCTTCAGTGGGCCCAAGAGAAGAAGCAGTGTAAGAAGATGAAAAGGTTAGAAAAGGTTAGAAAAGGTCAGACACATTCTCTTGGCTTCATGGCTCAAAATGAAGTTCATTTATATTTTTTGACAAATACATTTTGCCAAAAAAACCCCACACATTGTTTTTGATTCCACAAACAGAATATTTTAAATAATGATTTTTAGTAAAAATATCAGAAACATGCATTTTAGCTACACATTCATCCACTTTAATAAATTATATCTCCATCATCTTACCTCTGCATTTAAGCTCTCAGTATTTAAGGCTGCAGGGAAAAAAGTGGTTTGCCTAACTGACAATCTGGGAAAAAAAGTGTTTGTGTTTGTTCCTAGGAATAAGAAGCTTCCCTCTACTGGAGAATATTTTTTTTACGTTTAAGGATGAGCAGTCAAAATATTTTACTGGAGTAGAAATTAAATGTTTCATTGTGCTTGTATTTAAATCAGTTTAGCTTTTTTTAAAAAAATCTGTTTTCTAAATATGAGGTACTTTTAAGATTAAAATTTTTTTTCTTCTTTCTTATGCGTATACTAGTCTCTGAATTCAGTATGAATTTGTGAAGAACTGAGGTGTTTGATGAGGCCTTTTTTGTGAATGATAAACATTTTTAAAACCTTAAATCTTTTCTCCTTCTTACTAAGGGAACACAGTTGACCTAGAGATTGCTTGATTCAGGTTAAACAATGTTGCTAGTAAAACTGAACAAATCTTTCATTCTCAAATCAAGCCAAAACAAAAAAAATTGTGAAGCAAAAACCAGGCAGCCTTTTGGTGAATCTCTTGGCAATTTAAGCCCTGAACTAAGGTATTTTACACAGTTTCATTTTTGGTTCAGCCCAAGTCTTCCACTTTTGTCTGGAATTTATCCTTGCCTCATCTTGGTTTTCAAAGAAGAGCTGAAATAGCTCAACCGCAGCTACCAAAAAAAAAAAAAAAACCCAAACCAACAAACCTTAGATTTAGAACTCACTAAAAACGCCTTTTACCTAGTTTCAAATGCTCTCTTTTCCACTTCGCCAAGTTGTTCAAGACAAATAATCTTCCCTCATTATTTTTTTCAGTCATAGGATCAAAAAATTTTTGTTTTCTTCACAGCTTTAGACAAAACGTGTGTAATTTCATCCCCAAACGCCGGTTCACATTGCAAGAAAATTAATTTCAAGATGGATACAAAGAAAACCTACAAAAGTCTGTCCATTCTTAAGCAGGTGAAGAGGTGAGTCCTTGGGCATTGCAGTGGCTGAATCTCAACCTTCCCTTTTCCAGCTGATCAAATTACATGCTAAAAAAACTGTTTAGTGTCATAAACACATAATGTAAACTCACAAAGAATTATGTATAAAGTTCCAGTCTGGATGGTGCTAATGAGGTCCCTTTATATTGTGGATTTTTTCTCTTAAAATTCTGGTCAAGAACAATCCACAATACCACAAAACGTGATTCACTGGAGAAAAATGCAGACAGTCTTTATCTTTTCTCCAAGAAGAATCTATGAGGACAATAAAATATAACAAGAATTATGAGGAGTCAATGATTTTACACTTAAGCTGCAAGTAATGCACTTCCATTATCACAGAAGTAATTTTTTCCATATTAGACTGTTGAATATTCTAACACACCCACTGTATAGATACATTTACACACATATATCATATTTGCCTATATTTTCACATGTATGTCTAAGGATGAAAAACAGCGTTAGGGATGAAATATGACATAACCAGATTTGCTAGTCTGAAAATTGAAATTTACACAAACTTGATACCTTGATTTTTTTTTACTTTATTTTATACTTTTCTTGCTGATAATTATGATACAGAATTGTAATTCTACCTTTTTTTTCACCTGATGGCTCCAAGTAGAAGCTTCATGTCAGACAGACAGAGCATGCACATCCCACAGAACTCAGCAACTTCGCTAAAAATTCAAAACTAGAATATTTTATTGTTACAATCACCCACAAAATCTTCACTGAAAACTGAAAATATCATGCAGAGAGACTGCCACAGAATTTCTTGATTATAAAAATTATGGAACTAAATTTATACAACTGAGGCCAGTGCAGACAGCAATAACTGAAGACAAGAGACTTTCCACAGGCCAAAGTACTTACAACCCAAATAAATAAGATAATGCAAGAGATGAGAAAATTAATGTTTCATCTATGTTGTCAAGTTCATATTAAGTGATGAAGATAGGAAAGACAGTAACCTGTGCCTGAATGCTCACACAGACCTGCAGAGGAAGTCTGTTAATCCACAGAGGATATGAGTTATTACAACACCAGAATTTTAGCTTTCTGCTTGTCAGTACAAGATCTTGCAACTCACAGCTTTAGGTAAGGAAGTCTCCTGTCTTAAGCCGTCATGTATCAACAACAGATGAGCAAGCAGAGAACATAATGATATTGAGTACTCAGGAGAAAAATGGACTAAACTCTTGTCTTAGTTGATGGGATGAACTTTGGTAACTGAACCTTGAGCATAAAAGTCATTAGTTTTAAACCACCATCACATTTGCCTTGACAGTTGCACATAAATGGGGAGCTGATTTGCTAGGCTGCAGTAGTTCTTTCTGTTCCAAATAACTCTTCACATCCTTTACACCTAAACAAACGTGGTATAAAAGTACTAGACTAAAAACAAGCAAAAGGAGTATATATGTTGGCGGTAGCCTTATTTTCCATGGTTTCCTACCTGACTTCCCTATATGGCACATACTTTCTGACTGAATATACCCACTAGTGGTACCCATTGGACTCAGTATCTAACACTAGTGTGACCACAGTGTCTGAAGAGTGGGTGTCACAAGGATGGGGCCAGACTCTTCTCAGCGGTGCCCAGCAACAGGACAAAGGGCAATAGGCACAAATTGAGGCTTGGGAAGTTCCACCTGAACATGAGGAAAAAAAATCTTCATTGTGATAATGACAGAGCACTGGAACAGGCTGCCTAGAGAGACTGTGGAGTCTCTTCTGGAGATATTCAAAATCTGCCTGGATGCATTCCTGTGTAGCCTGCTCTAGATGAACCTGTTTGAGCAGAGAGGTTGGACTACATGATCTCCACAGGTCCTGTCCAACTCCTACCATGTGATGATTTTGTGATTCTGTGCTCTATTATCATCATGTTTAAGTGCCTGCACTGGATCTGAGTGTTGATCCAGCTGGCAGATTGAGATAAGGTGGAGCAGTTGGTAGAACCAACAGGTAAGGGGCTAGAGGTAGATTTGTGTCTGAAACTGCAGTCCAGAGCTACAACAGGCCAGCCGTTAGCTGGTGGGCCAACAAGCAGACATTAAAAAAAATCATAAGACCTATGCCTGGTCTAGGCAGAGAGAGGGGCTGACTGTGAGGTGTCCTAAGTTTCTTTCCTTAGCCAGCATGTAACCTAGCCTCCTATCATCACAACATTTAAATTATACTTCTAAGGTATCTTATCAATAAAAAGTTAGCAAAGGTAGTATTGCTGCATTTTTTAAGCCTTCAACAAGCTATTTTTTAAACTGCGATCCAATCTCCAAACCAACTCAGACCTGAGCACAGACTACAAACACACTCAAAATTGTACTGCACACTCAAAATTATGAGCACAGAGTTAGACTCCAAATCTAAATTCAGGGTTGCAAAATGAATTACCTGATTTTCCAGAGTTCTTACATGCAACAACTCCCACAGATGTCAGCAAAAACCTTAATTCAGAGTTTGACTTCAGTGCTTTGGAAATCAGGTCACTTGTTAAGGTACCTAAATATAGGCTTAAAAGGTTATACAGCTAGTCTTTATTTTTAAAATACTTGGATACAGTGTTTAGAGTAGTTTATTGCTTCAGCTCACGCAAGAGAATTTTGTGAAACTTAGGGCAGGATCTAAATTTGGTAAGGATATATAAAGTCTGGGAGTGTATAGAGCCAGGGCTTCAATCTTTCACACAGGCACACAGGTCGCCACCAATTTGTAAGAGGAATCTCAGTCTTTTGTTCCCATGACCCTGTAAATGGCCATGACAATTCAACAAAAGCTTCTTCCTCAGCAGCTCTTTGTCCTTCTTCACACAATGTTTCCTAAGCCACTGCACTAAACATATGCAAAAAGCATGGCTGTACGCAAGAATCTCAGGCAAGGATTAACATACCACCATTAACTGGGCTAAGGGAGCCCATGAGGGTGGGAGCTCTTCAAAAAGGAGATCCTAGCAGCTCAGGAGAAAGCCATCCCCGTGTTCTGGGGAAAAAGAGCCAGCAGGGGGTAAAAAAGCTTGGTTGAACAGAGAGATTTTGAGTGACATTAAGAAGAGGAATGCTTATGGGCCACGGAAGAGGGGAAAGGACTCCTGGGTTGAATACAGGAGGG
>WAAB01003598.1:42871-53187 GCA_013389865.1 Piaya cayana | reverse complement strand
TCCCTGTCTTGTCCAGTTACAGAAATGTGGATCCCCAGCTCACATGTCCCAAACGAAGCTGAAATCTTTGGAGGGCCGGAAAGAGGTGAGACAAAAACATACACATCTGTTCTCTTTAATGTGAGAACCCTGGCCTGCTGGGCTCTGAGACCTGCAGAGGTGGTGACATGCACACAAGGCTCCGTCTAGTGCTGTGTGGCAGCTGTGGTGCCTGGCTTGTAGCAGCCGGCTCCGTGCCAGGCTGCAGGCAGCTGGTGTGCTGGAAGCCTGGAATTGAAGGGTTTCAGCCAAGCAGGTATAATCAGCCCTTCTACCTGTGAGCTGGCAGGTTCGCTGTGACGGGGCAGTGCTAACAGCCTCTCAGGGTGACAGTGGGACAAGAGGTTGGTACAGCCCAAGACCAACTGCGGTGTTTGTCCCCATCTGCTCCCTGCCTCTGGTTTAGTGCTCTGCTTTGGTAAAAAGAGTGGAAGGCAGATGCCGGGGGAGGTCATTTCAGGGGAAGAACAGCAGATCGGCCTTTTCTTGCATGGAATTCTGTGTCAGGCATTCACTTGCTGTAATTCTCTGCTCCAGGAATCTTGTAGACGCATACGAAGTCACCTGCTTTCCAAGGATTCATCATCGCTTTGAATCGCCTCGTACCAACTCATGGGTGGAGAATGCCCAGCCTCGCAAGCTGTGAATAACGAGCTGTGTTGAGAGGGGAGTGCTGCAGGCTCACGGCAACCCTCACCAACATGGCAGCGCTCTCGAAACTGCACCTTTGCAAAGGCTGCAGGGACTTGTTTCTTTCTGTATATAAATTATATTTCATTCCACTATGGGGCAAACCACTATCTAATCAAAACGTGTGCAGCATGTCTGACCTGGCTCTGGGAAGAGCTGGAGTGCTTGCTTACAAGAAGAGCCCTGTGCCTTGCAGGGATGTGTTTTTTGCAGCTTTTCTGCTCTGAGATTTTAACGTGTTGGCTTGTTTTTACTCCCTCACCTCTGTTAGCAGTGAGAACGATGGACCCTGACCTGTCAGCTAACCTTATTTCCAGGCTCCCTCTGGAGCCGTGCCCTCCTCTTCTTCCTCTGAGCTCTGTTTTGCCCTGCTCCTCCTGAAGTGCTGGAGTGCACAATATGATTCAGGGCACAGAACGGACCTGGGAGAAGAAGAGAGATTCTGGATGCCAGCATTTCAGGTGGGACCAAGGGAAAGCAGATTCCCCAATAAACTCATCCCTCTGTTTCGGCTTGAGCTGAGAGGCGAGGCAGCCCTCGCTCGCTGCCTTTGTGTTTCCGTGGCACGGCTCTACCTGGTGAGCGAGGAGCGTCTGCTTTGTGTTTGCCTGGGGAGGCTGAGAGCAGGGGGCTGGCAGGGGCTGTCTGGGGCAGGACAGTCTTTGGAAACTGGGGTGTCTGTGGCAGGTAGGCTCTGGCAGCTGTTTGCACAGCGTAGGAACCATCAGCGTGAGAGGTGAGGGAGGGCTCTGGCCGTCTGGGGTCTGTTGCTAATGGTGACAAAGATATTGGCTGCTCAGGCAACTGGCTGATTAGTCATTAACCTGGAAAGGGTTGGAGCTGCCTTCAGCTCTTTGGCCTGAGCTGCAGAAATGGGATGAAACCGTCTAGGCACGAGCCTCCATCACAGCTGTCCCGTGTCAGCTGCCGCGTTAAGCTAAAGTGCTTCAATAAGCTAGTTTTGCCAAGTACCTGTCTGCAAGCTCTCTGGGGTAGGAAACACCCAGGGTCACTACTGTGAAACAAAGATTTAATCATCTGGGGAACCATCCAAATGCTTCTCAGCCCTTCTCGGCGAAACAAATAATCTCCGGAATCCAATTATAATTGTCTTCTAATCTTTAAGAACCAGCAGCCAGCAGGAGTTGGAGCTGTGTCCTTGACAGCTTTCTGAGACAACTGGTGGCAGGAGGTGTGAATATTGGGATGTGGACAGGGATTTCACTCCGACTGGCTAGAGCTGTCAAAACAGGGTATCGGAACCCTGAGCGGCTTAGCTGGAATTTGTCGCCTTTTTTTTTTGTTTTTTACTGAGATATATTTTTTTTTCTTGCTATGCAAAGCTATGTGCCTCGTGCTGCTCTGTCCAAAGGGATATTTCTGGTACTTTACTGAGGGGGCCTGTCCCCAGTCTGACCCCACACTGGAAGAGCTGCCTTGAATATCTCAGGGGGGTAGTGTGACTGTAGATGTGCGAGGTGGGAGCTGCTGGTGTTAGGAGCCTCTGTCACAGCAAAGAGCGAGCTCTGGTTCTGCAGGGACCAGGCAGGTGAGGATGCTGTGAGGAAGGGCAGAGGCTGTTTGTTGGGGTAGTGGTATGTGCTTTTTGGATGTGTCTGTGTTCATTCCCTCCGCAGGCTGAAGCAGTCTGTGTGCCCTTCCCCAAAAGGCACAGTGGGTTTTGTTGACTGCGCTTCTACCCTGCCCCTGCTCTCTGCTGGCAACAGAGACCTGAGGATCTCAGCTTTGCCTCCAATCAGAAATTAGGAGGAGCCAAAGGTCAAGTGGCGACACACAGAGAGTGGGTCTGGTCCTGCTTAAGCATTTGTTCATCCCATCCCTCCTCTCGCCATAGCTTACGTGGACGTGTATCTCTGGATGTCTGCTTGGCAAGGCAATCTTGTTCCTAGGACTAAATACACCGCTTCCCTACATATAAGAGGAATTGAACTCTTCTTTCCACTGTTGCCCCTTACTGATGGCTCTGGCTCAGGGACTCCACCTGGCTTCTGATTTGCTGAGATTTGCGTAGCTCTAAGAAAATTTATCTGTGGGGCACCAGCCCCATTCTGTATGTCTTGGACGCCCCTCTTGCCGAAGAGGTAGGTGCAGTCCCTAGAGAGGGCAGTCCCAGGAGGAGTTTGGTGCCCTGGGCTGTCCTCACTCTGCAGAGGATGGTGGTGACTGATTCATCTGGCCTCTTGGACCCTTGGCTGTTGCAGTCTCAATGTGTTCGCGCTGCCTTACAGGAGAGGGGGAGGTTTAGTCATGCTTGGATGTGTCTCATTTGTCTGCCCCGTGCAATGACTCACAAGGATGCTTTCTCCCAGAGCAGCCACTAACTGTTCCCAGAGTCTGTTGTTTCCAAGGTATTTTTAATTTTTGTCCTTATTTATACATGCTATGTTATGTGCTGTTCCAGACTGTTGCCTTTCTGTGTGTTCATGTGAAAACCCCGTATTAAATGCTTTTATTTTTAGCGGTTCTGCTCAGTGGCTTAAGCAATTTCATTGGGACATTGAGGACTTGGTGGCGTATCCACCTTCCAAGGGAAGGGAACATCTGCTCAGAACCCCAGTGCCGCTGCCCTTAAGCGTGGGGGTGCTGGGTGAGTTGCTGCTCGCCTGCGGGGATGGTGCTGGGCTCCCACAGCACTGGAGCTTGTTCCCTCTCCAGGATCCTGATGTGACGCAGGGTCCCTATCCTGCCTGTCTTTCCCTAGGAGGTAAGAAGTTGGACCTCTTCTTTTCCTGTCTTTCCCCTGCTGTCATCCGGAGTGATGGGAAATCAGGTTTACAAAGAGGACTTTATATAAATAATGGATCAAATGAATGCATTTCTCTCAGTCAAACCATTCTTCCCTTGCCACTCTTGGCTGCCGAGGGAGGATGGTTTCTGCCTGCATTTTCTTTTCTTCCTCCTTAATAATGGCATCTCAGATTTTATGCAGATCATTTCTCTGTGAAGTTCTTCCACATTTGAAATGCCCTGGGCTTGCCTGCCGTGGCTCAGACGCTCATTAACATCCTCGCCATGCAATTGAAAATCAAGCAGGAGAAGGTTTGAAACCAGCGCTGCCTTCCTGCGGGGTGAGCCTCGAGCGGGCCCTGTTCTCCTCTGGGGCTGCACTGGGGTGTCGTGGGACCGGTGCGCCCCGTCTCCCCAGGGCGTGGGGAGCACCAGGGGATGAGCCTGTGTGCGCTTGGAAGGTGCCGTGGGAGCCCGGAGAGACATTTCTGCTCTTGGAAGTGCTGAAGAAAGGAATGCAAAAACTCACAATAGCTATTTTGAGTACTGCAAACCCAAATATCGCTCCCCTGATGACGCTGAGACAGCTGTGATTCAAAGTGACAGCTTTATATGGCTTTGATAATTTAATATTCATAATGATACAAGTATTCATAATTTTAAAAAATGAATAGTTTTCAGCCCCTGAAGCCACAACTCAGGCGCTTACGCTTGTCTGCAAGTGAAAGGGCAATAGTCACTGGGGCCAAACACCAGGTGAAGGTGCCTGTTTAGAGGGGATCGCTCAGCCTTCAGTCCGTTTGCTTTGGCCTGTTGGTATTCCTGCACCACAGTGATGTTACAGAGCAAACAAGCAGCGCTCATCCGTCATTTCATTAAACAGTTTTTATCTCAAACTGCACAGCAGACTTGCAAATAAGCTCTGCAGAGTGTCACTGCTCTCTATATCAATTTTTGCAAGTTGTCTCAATGTTGTTTTTTTAAAAAAAAACACCTCTGCCCTGGTTCAGAGTTGAAATAAGATATTTTTTCTCTCTTGAATTATCATGCGTGGCTGGGAGCTGTCATGCTGCTGCTGCATCTCGCTGCCTCGGGCAACGGTGCAGACAAAAAACACGAGCACTGCTCGCGATAGATGTTGGCACCAGCCAGACCAGTCATCAGGCTTTGCAATCTCATTGGCTTGGATTAACTAATATATACACATGGAGTGAATAAATTACTATGTTTAGTTCTATCTGCTCATCCCCTCAGCGAGGCTTCTGTGCGAAAGCTCATAAAGTGTGTGGACACGTAGATGCCAAGATCGCCGTGCTGGGTCCCTCACCGACCTCCTTTTTTTCTGTGGGTCAGGGTGGGGTCTGCACCAGCATCAGCTCTCTGGCCCCATCCTGCTTCCCTGGGAAGTTCCCCTCACCACAAGAAGGATGTTGAGGCTCTGGAGCGAGTCCAGAGAAGAGCAACGAAGCTGGGGAAGGGGCTGGAGAAGAAGAGGAGTGGTCTCTTCCAACCTGGTGATTCTATGATTCTATTATTCTATAAGTTCATATGCTGCTGGGTTTTGGGGTGAATGGATTTGGCCATCGTGGCTGCATGTAACTGGGTGCACGCACAGGTCTGTGATGTTAGGGTAGCTGTGTTGGCCTGAGGTTGGTTTAAGGTTTGTTTCCTCTTTTTCACTTACAAAGCCAGAGTTGCTCCTGGCCCAGCTGCCCACCCGTCCTCCCATCCCAGGGGAGCAGGATCTCAGCCACCTCTGGCACAAAAGCCTTTGGGTCCGTTGTGCCTCGCCAAGGCCGTTCTGCAGCGGCAGCACAAGAGGGGGCTGGCAGCACACACCGTGGGATCAGACCCCCTGCCTGCCCCACGGCACTGGGGGGCAGATTTGGAGATGTCAGAATTCTTCCTCTCTGGCTGCATCTGGGAGATGGAGGTAAGGGGGAGCTGGGGTTGTCAGTAAGGCCAACGAGAACACGAAGAGCAGAGAAGGCAGGTGGAAGGGCCTGGGGTGGGATGCCCTAGAATCAGAGAATCACAGAATCACCACGTTGGAAGAGACCCACTGGATCATCGAGTCCAACCATTCCCACCAATCTCTAACCCATGTCCCTCAGCACCTCGTCCGCCCGTCCCTTAAACCCCTCCAGGGAAGGTGAATCAACCCCCTCCCCGGGCAGCCTCTGACACTGCCCAATCACCCTTTCAGTGAAGAATTTTTTTCCTGATGTCCATCCTGACCCTCCCCTGGTGGAGCTTGAGGCCATTCCCTCTCGTCNAATCACCAGGTTGGAAGAGACCCACTGGATCATCGAGTCCAACCATTCCCATCAATCACTAACCCATGTCCCTCAGCACCTCGTCCACCCGGCCCTTAAACCCCTCCAGGGAAGGTGACTCAACCCCCTCCCTGGGCAGCCTCTGACAGTGCCTAATGACCCTTTCAGTGAAGAATTTTTTCCTGATGTCCATCCTGACCCTCCCCTGGTGGAGCTTGAGGCCATTCCCTCTCGTCCTGTCCCCTGTCCCTTGGCAGAAGAGCCCAGCTCCCTCCTCTCCACAACCTCCTCTCAGGCAGTTGCAGAGAGCAATGAGGTCTCCCCTCAGCCTCCTCCAGGATAAACACCCCCAGCTCTCAGTCACTCCTTGTTAGACTTGTTCTCGATCCCCATCACCACCCCTCTTACAAAGGACAAAAATCAGCTCTGCAGGTAGCCCCTAGCATGGTTCTCCAGCTCCGTTGAGAGTCCCTGCCCACGCCTAGGGGTGAGCAGAGCTGTCACAAGGCAGCTAAACCCTTTCCCTCTCCTTTTCCAGTTGGCTTTGGCTACTGGCATCCTCTTGCTGTCCTTCAGAGCCAGCCCTTGGCAGCCAGTCATGCAGGCTCGTGCCTCTGGGGCTGCTGCTCCTTTCTGCAGCTCCTGGATCCTGCAAGTGGGAACTGGGTGATGGAGACAGAGTGGGGCTCGCACCAGCTCCCCATCCTATGTTGTGCAGGATCTGACTTTCTTCCAGCCTCTAGTAGTTTGTAGCTAAGGGCTGGGGGAAGAGGAGCAGAGGTGCACACTCACAACTGTGGAAGCACAATGAGCCCAAGCAGCTTATTGATTACATCCCAGCATGGGACTGGCTGCCAGCGAGCTATAAATATGGAGCAGAGGCAAGTTGTTTGCACCCAGGGCACCTTCATTAATAAACCGGGACAGAGCTGCTGCCTCCCTCATTCATCATGAGATGCTCCTTCTTTCTCAGGTTAGATGGTTTCCCTGCTCAGGGGTGTCAATACAATGGGTGTTTGAATAAGGCAGAAGGGGTTGGGAGCAAGCCCGTCTCCTCCAAAACCCAGTGTCTCTGCTCGCCCCATGGACAAGGTCATCAGCTGAATCCTGAAAACCCACCTGCTCCTACTGGGAGGCAGGGTTTTATGGCAGAGGAGCTGCAGTTTATGGCACCGTGGAGGACTATGTGGGATACGCTTGGCAACTGAAAATGGAAAGTTTGTCTATCAAGCAGTAAATTATTCCTCCAAAGTGTCTTTATTGAGGAGGGTTAATGAGTGACTCCAGGCAGAATGAGTGGGGAAGGGGGGGGATGCACACACTGTGGATTGGGAACAATCACTACATCTGGGGACTCCCGAGCCCCTGATCCCACGCTGCACCAACAATAGCATTTCCAAGTGCACGGCGCTTCCTTGCGTGTGGTTTATTCAAACCAGCTTGCGCCGTGCCACAAAGCTCCCAGGCGGTTGGTGCATCCAGCCACACTGGGAACAGCGTCTCCCCATCTGTGCCTGGGCTGCTTGGCACAAATGTCTTCCATGTGGGCTAGAGCTGGTTTTGGGAACGCAGGGTGCAGGGCTCAGTCCCTCTGCAAGGCAGGGATGCGGTGACATGCAGACTGTCCCCCTCCTGCTGCTCTGCTCTTAAGAGAGTGGAGCGGGCTGGGCTCCTCCGACTCGCACAATCCCTGTTGTGTGACGCTAGGGCCAGATCTGCTGGCTTGGGAGCCTCGGTATGTCCCACATCATCCTGGAGGACCTGATGGATGCTGTTACCTTCACTCAGACCCAGTAGCGAGGTCCCCAGGCAGTGGAGCTGCCCCCTCCTCTGCAGTCAGTGGGGCCACATTCACAGGGCGATGCTGGCACAAGGTGACGCTGGCACAAGGTGACGCTGGCAGCGTTCACAGGGCAGCACTGGTAGCGTTTACAGGGTGGTGCTGGCAGCGTTCAGAGGGCAACGCTGGCAGTTTGCAGGGTGATTCTGGCAGTGGCTGCAGGGCTGTGTCTAGAGGGTGACGCTAGCCGTGTTCGCAGGGTAACGCTGGCAGTTTGCAGGGCGATGCTGGCGTTCCGCAGGGCGATGCTGGTGGTGCCAACGAGGGAGGGTTTGTCACTGGAGAGGGACCAGATAGAGCTGCTTCTCAGTGCAACCCAGCGCTGCTGCTGCTGTTGCTGCTAACCAGATGAGATTTACTGTGATCCCTGCGGCCCCGGCTGCCTGCACTGCTCCATAATAGACCCATCACACTGCACAAGCCCAACAGGTGCCCTATCGGGGCCGACACGCTGTCTCGCTGCCTGGTGGGGCAGAGGCCGCCTGGCCTCCCAGCACGAGCCAAGCCAACCGGGTGTGACAGACATGGGCTCGGCAGCCCACCCTGCGTGGTGGCTCTAGGGGACACCAGGCAGCCGGCGGTCACAGCCATTCCACTCCTGGTGCATCTCCAGCTGGGTCCTGTGGCTGCTGCTCCCAAGCCAGGTGTGTTTTTAGCAGTGGGAGGAAGAGTTTGAGGCACAGCCCTGTGCAACAGGAGGAGCCAGATCCTGCTGTTGGCTGACAACACCTCCTTGGTGAGGGATCCGGAGCCAGCACCGTGCATGCACGTTATTGCCGGCATTTTAAACACTTCTGGTTTGCACCAGTGCCTGGTCCTACCCTGAGAAGGGCTGAGCGCTGCTGTGGGTTAGTGTCAGCTGTGGCACCGCTTCAAAGAGCAGCCTAAGTGTCATAGCGAGCATAGAATCAGAGAATCACCAGGCTGGAAGAGACCCACTGGACACACATCCCGTCCCCTTGACCTGCTGTCCTGCCCCGCAGTGTTGGCAGCACTGGAACGCGGTTGCTTTTGCAACCAGAGCAGCTGCAGAGGGGTCAGCGATGGCCAGCAGTCCAGCTCAGGAGGATGATTTAGGGGTGTTTATCCTGGAGAAGAGGAGGCTGAGGGGAGACCTCATTGCTCTCTGCAGCTGCCTGAAAGGAGGTTGTGGAGAGGAGGGAGCTGGGCTCTTCTGCCAAGGGACAGGGGACAGGACGAGAGGGAATGGCCTCAAGCTCCACCAGGGGAGGGTCAGGCTCAATATAAGGAAAAAAATTCTTCAGAGAATGGGTCATTGGGTAGTGTCAGAGGCTGCCCAGGGAGGGGGTTGATTCCCCTTCCCTGGAGGGGTTTAAGGTGCAGGTGGACAAGGTGCTGAGGGACATGGGTTAGTGATTGGTGGGAATGGTTGGACTCGATGACCTGGTGGGTCTCTTCCAACCTGGTGATTCTGTGATTCTATGGGGCGCTGGCTTTGTGGCAGGCAGTCGCGATAAGCTCGCACAGGAGATCAGGAGTCAAGGTATTCACAGAATAAAATGTGGATGTTGGTTTCTCAGCCCCCCCAGCCTTGTTCTGCCCCTGGAAGGGGGGCAGTGGTGGCCTCCAGGCAGCCCCCCCAGCTATTCCCTCTGCCAAAACCACATCCCTGCCTGTAAAGCGACCCGGTGTTGCTGCAGCTGGACACACAGACACGGAGACGGAGGGAGCCTATTTATTCTGGAGATCATAAGGATTTGCCTGGGGCAAGTGTGTGCAAGAGGAAGGAAATAAGATCCCTCGTCCCACTGCCAGCTCAGAGGTAAAGGGCAGGTTAGGGAGACCCAGTTCTGCTCTGCTGGCCAAGGGGCGAGGGGGGACTCAGGAGGGAGGGATGGGATCACCGGCAAGTCGCTAGGGAACAAATTTCACCCCCTGAGATGATGCTGAGGGGTTTGGCACAGGGTCCTTTGGGTACTCCGGGGTCCTTCAGGTTTGCTGAAGCTGCTCCCATGCAAGCCAAGGGGTCAGCTCCCAAAGTCCTGGGAAGCTGCTCATCTCCCCCGCACTGTCCCGGCTGCTGGGTAGCAACGAGGAACAAACCCCTTTCATCCGTCTCGGGCACGGCTTCCTCCTGGGATCTGGGCCAGAGGAAGGAGATGTCACGAAAATGCAGACAGATGATGGGAAAGGGCTGACGGTCTGGGCCAGGCTGGGGCAGCCTTGGGTGTGGGTGAGACCAGCGAGACCCTCTCGCCCTAATTAAAGAGCTTGTGGAGCACCATGAGAAAGGGGATGTTGATTTAAGAGGCATTCCTGCCTCCTGGACCTGCAAATATCCTACTGGCTTCCATGGAGGGGACCCTGATGGAAGGAGCATGTTTGCAGAGAATTGCATCCCCAGGTCCTGCTGTGCTGGGGTGCTTGGGGGATCCCCAGTGGGTCTCTGGAGGCTGCTGAGTCTTCACGCGTCCTCTGGGCTCTGGACAAGCAGCAGGGCCAGGGAGGTTCTTCTCCCTCTGGACTTGGCCCTCTCCTCGAATCCTGGGGTCAGTTGTGGGCCCCTCAGCACAAGAAGGATGTTGAGGGGCTGGAGAACGTCTAGAGAGGGGAATGGAGCTGGGGAAGGGGCTGGAGAAGAAGAGGAGCAGCTGAGAGAGCTGGGGGTGTTTAGCCTGGAGAAGAGGAGGCTGAGGGGAGACCTCATTGCTCTCTGCAACTGCCTGAGAGGAGGTTGTGGAGAGGAGGGAGCTGGGCTCTTC
>WAAB01003598.1:10667-32283 GCA_013389865.1 Piaya cayana | reverse complement strand
CAGAGAGCAATGAGGTCTCCCCTCAGCCTCCTCTTCTCCACGATAAACACCCCCAGCTCTCTCAGCCGCTCCTCTTCTTCTCCAGCCCCTTCCCCAGCTTCGTTGCTCTTCTCTGCACTCGCTCCACAGCCTCAACATCCTTCTTGTGCTGAGGGGCCCACAACTGACCCCAGGATTCGAGGAGCGGCCTCACCAGAGGGAGAAGATCCTCCCTGGACCCCATCTCCCTTCTGGCTGGGATGCTTGTCCCTGTGCTCACCCAGGGTTTCTGCGTGAGAGAGCGATTCCAGGAGAAGCAGCTTGTCCTGCACAAGTGTCTCTTGGCAGGTGAAACTTGAAGTGTGGCTCATTCCCAGCAGTCGGTGTGTGACGCTGTGCACCCAGCCAGCTGTGACACGTGTGTGTGACCTGCAGCTGGTGTTGGGATGGATCCCCTTTTGTGGGGGATAGTCGTTTGCTTTCTAATTACCTGCCCTCTCTGTGCCGCTCTGTGTATTTGGGGTGATCCAGGTGTTTGCTGCATTTCCAGCGTGGGGTGATGTGCATCCAGCCAGGCGGCTGCAGGTTATGGCTGGGATGCTTATGTGGTTATTGCTTTGCCACAGGCTCTGGGGTTTCTGTCTGAAGAGCAGAGTCCAGCGGGATGCAGAGATGGGTCCCACAATCTGTGAGATGATGAGAGATGCCAGCTCGCACCGTCCTGGCCAGCCAGACCCGTGTGTGCCCAGCACCTCTGGCTGTTGGGGATGAGGATCCTCTCCAGAGCCAGCAGCCAGCCCTGGCACAGAAATACTGCAGCCTCTGCCCCTTCGGGCCCTGCCTGCCCGTACTGGGGAGCCGACGGCAGCTCCCAGTGCCCGGCCACCTCCTGAGTGCCTCCTTGCTGATCTCTGCCTTTTCTCTCCTCAGGGAGCTCAACGGCAACAACATCACGCGGATCAACAAGAACGACTTTGCTGGGTTGAAGCAGCTCCGTGTCCTGTGAGTTCGCAGTCGGCGGGTCCCGTGCTGGGTTCGTGGCTGGGAGACACGATGCTGAGCCCCTTGCTTGGCACCTGCCGCGGAGCCGGAGGGCATCCGCGCCGGGCTGAGCATGACGGGGGGAGCGGGGAGAAAGAGTCTGTGTTGTGTGGAGGGGGTGGTGGAGGTGAGGTGTCCCTGGGCCTGCGGGAGCATCGGGAACGCGGCTGGTGAGATGGGGACCAGCTTGACAGGAAAGTTAACCGCTTCTCTCTGCAGGCAGCTGATGGAAAACCAGATCAGCGTGGTGGAGCGAGGGGCATTCGATGACATGAAGGAGCTGGAGCGGCTGTGAGTGCGCGGGCACGGAGGCGGGTTGTGAACGGGCGGTTTCATCTAGTCACAGAGAGCATCCTCTCCTTTTTGCCTTAAACCATAATATATCGGTGCTGCCTGACCTCAAACAGCTTCTCTGCTGCGCGGTGGCAGCCTTTTACAGCGTGGGAAGCAAAACTCTTTCTGTTTATATAGATCTTAAAGTCCTTTCTGATGCTTTTGAGGTGAGGGCCAGGTTAAGCACAAATCACTGGCGCTGTTATCAGCTGCGTCCCGTCCTTTAGTGAGGGAGCAGTAAGTTCCAGTCCAGTACTCAATAAAACAGCTCAGCAGTTTGAAAATCCCGAGCTGCTCAAGCGAATATGAGGAGCTGAGCGAGCAGCAGGTTAACAGCACGTTTAAGCAGCGATCAGCAGTTAACAGCTTGGAGTCCTGTCTGCTTGTAATTACAACATTGTGAGCGAGTCTGTTAGTGCTGGTTGTGCCCCCAAGGAGAGCAGGGAGTGGGACAGGTGTGTCCTGGCCAGGTGAGATGCTTTGGGGTAACGACTCCTCTGAGCAGCACCCAGAGCTGTCAGCTGGGTTGCAGAGGGGGCGATTGCTTTGCCCTCGAGACCCTGACCCTTTTCCTCCTTCCCCGCAGGCGGCTGAACCGCAACCAGCTGCACACTCTGCCCGAGCTTCTCTTCCAGAACAACCAGGCGCTGTGAGCATCCTCAGTACCCTCGGTGCCGGCCGCGGTGTGGGGTCGCTTATGGGGCTGCTGTGGGGTTTGGGAGGGCACTGACACCCCAGAGGGTGCTGCTTTGTGGGGGCTGTGCTGGTGGCGACTGGTGTCTTGTCCCAGGGAGCACCCGGTGCGTGACAGGGAAATTCCCCCTGTATCTGAGCGACCGGAGCGTGCGGAGTGGCAGGGAATCAGCTTTGCCTTAAGGAGACCTGAAACTGCTCTTAAAGGTGATGTTCAAAGCCCTTGTGGTGCGTGGAGGTGCAGGAGGCGGTGCTGGCGCTGCCGAGCCAGGCTGGGCAGGCGCAGTGCTGGTCGCAGAGCTGCTCTGGGTGCAGGTCACAGGCTCGGGGGTGGGTTGCTCTTACCCTGTAGGCTGAGTTGCCATGAAGGGAGGGTGAAAGAGGAGGAACCCAGGGGTTCGCGTTCTGCCCAGACACCTCTGCCTGGAGAGCTCCACGGCCTTACTCCAGAGCTGCCTTTCTGCTGGTGCCCGGGGCAGCCTGAGGAAGGAGGAAAATGCTCTGCCCCAGGCAGATCCAGCCCCTTGCGCCTGCTGCCTCCTCGCTGTGCAGCCCTGCCTGCCTCTGCACCTGCACACACACACCTGGGGACTGTCCCCTGCTGTGCCAGCTCCAGCTCCGCAGACCCCTCTGCTCCTCCTCTTCCCTGCACGCAGCAGCATGGGGAGGGCTGCTGAGATCTGACAGATATTTTCTCTTCCATATTGGCTTTCCCTTGCCTTTGCTCAGGCAGCGCTGCCATCGGCACTGCCAGCTTTGTTCAGAGCACAAGAAATCCTCTTAGCAAGGTGTTCAACAGCTCTTGGTTATGCCAGGCACCACGTACGCTGGGAAGGGGACTGTGAGGAGGAAGGGACGCGAGCCAGGCTGGGGCTAGGCTCAATCCATCGCTTGGAGAAGATGCTTGCGCCCTGTGGCTGATTTGCAGGGCAGTTGTGGCCGGGACGTACAGTCTCTGCTTATTGTAACTCGTATCTCCATTTCTCAGCTGTGAGATGAGGATGTCAGGTCCCTGTTGGGGCAGGATAGGAGCAGATGGAATAACTGAATGGGCTGAGGCAGCGCCGGGACTGGCATGGCCGGGCAGCCCTGCCCGTGCAGGCGGCTGTGGCTGAGCTGTTTGGTTCGGCAGCGATGCCGGTTTCTTCCGACAGCACCGGGGAGTCAGTCCCAGGGTCCAGCCGCAGGCAGTGTGTAGTGAAGGGTTAAAACGCCGTGTGGGTTGCCAGCGTGGGATGTGTGAAATGGTGGAGCGGTGCCAAAGATGGGCCTAGGTAATGGCAGCCGATAGCACAGGCGCTCAATTAATTATCAAACGGCATTTGTTGAGCTCAGCTGTGCTGTATCGCGGCGCCAGCAAGGACCCATCCTCCTCCAGCCACGCGCTGCGGAACAAAAACACGGTGGAGAGAATTATGATGTGAATGTTTCCCTTTGAATCTCCTCTAGATTTTAATACCAGGCTCTCTCAAAAAGCAAAAGCCATCGATTCACTGGGAGATGCAGAGGGGCAGCCTCCCAGGTGGGGTGTGAGTGTCCCCCACTGTGGAGCTGGGGCTGTGCTGGGGGGGCTGTGCGTATCCTCACCCTGTTTTTATGGGTCTGCGTGTACCGCTGTGGGTCAGGAGGGGTGTGCAAGGTGTTCCTTGCAGCCACCGCACGTGCAGGTGTGTTTCAGCCCCTGCCTGTTGCTTTCCTGAGGCTGCCTGGGATGTGGTGGATGTTTTGAACCCGTTTTCTCCTGCTTTGCCTTCAAACTGCTTTCTGGCCGTCTCTGCTGCGACAAGCACTGTCTGGACACCAGCCCCTGTGCTTTCCCTGCGCAATCCGGGGCTGTGTGAGCAGGCTCAGATTTTTGCTGCTCCCCAGCCATAGGTGGTGCCGTGACTTGGAGCTCTGATGTTCACTTGGAGCAGAGGATCAAGGTGGAGGGACCCCCTATGCTGCCTCCCACCCTTCTCCGCAGCACATTGCACGCATGCTGCCTGCGTTGGTGGCAGTGGGGATGCAGCGCTGGGGGCTGCCCGGGGAGCACGTCGAGAGCTGCTCGCCTGGAAGAACCTTGGATGCTGCGTTTGAGCAGCAAAACCCTCCAGAGAACCTTCTGCTCCGTCTCTTTGTGGGTGCCTGTGGCTGAGGTGCCCAAGGATGGATTGGGGGGCGCACAGGGCAGGGTTGCCCAGGGCAGAGCTCGTCTAGACGCACTGTCACACGAGCTTGGCTGGAGGAGGGACCTGGACTGGTGCTAGCCCGGCTGGTGTGGGAGGTCATGACACTTAAATTCCTGCAGAAATGGCTTAGGCTACAGGGATATGAATCAGGGGGAGCAGGTTTAAGCTAAGCCAAAATCAGCTCGCTTTGAACTGAAACCGGAGCCTTTCTGCCAGGCTTTGCGCTTATTTAACTGCTGAAATGGATACGGGTTGGCCCCACAGACTGGTGCCCCCTCCCTGCCCCAGAGGCAGGCTGGGGTGCTGTGGTGGAAACGGGAGGAGAGGACTTGTACCAGCACCGTGCTCCTAGAGATGCTGTTCTCCAGCCTGTATCCAACAGCCTGTGCAGGCTTCCCCACGCCCTGTGGCCACCCACCGCGGGCTCCTGGAGCTCCCTGGCACACCTGCTGGGTCCTTGTGTCCTCGTGGGGCTCTTGCAGCGTGATGCTGGGAGGTCTTGAGTTAGCAGAAACTGGCTGAACGAGTCAGGCCGAGGTCTGTTCAGCAAAGAAATGAGGCTGCTGGGCTGGGCCGGCGTGTGCAGCTGAGGCAAAAAGCCAAGAGTGGAGGCAGGACCCAGTTGCTTAGATGGTACCTGGGTGCTGGCCTGGATGCTCCAGCCTCTTCTGGCCTTAGTCTTGATGTATCCTTAGCAACACATCACAAACACGGCAGCAGATTACGGCAAATCTGTTGAGTGTGGAGTACGTGGTACCTATAGAGCAGTTTTCCGCTGAACTCGAGCCTCATGGAAATATCTCAGAAGCCCAGAGGAGAGGACCTTGAGCTCAGGTCAGGATGAAGAGCTGTTTGCCTGCCTCCTGGGTCTGTGTGTCGGAGCCTGATCCGTGCTGGTGGTGCTTTGTGGTCTGCCAGCCCAGCTCAAGCTGCAATTAGTTACTCGGATCCCTGCTATAAAGAGCATTTGTGCATCAGGATAATGGAAAGGGCTGGAGTTAAACCTGATCCGTTGGGGCTTAAATAAACTGGGGAATGGGCAGGGAAGGGCCAGCGGAAAGCGAGCCTCAAATGAGGTTGTGGGGGAGGTGAAGTGCCTGGGGAGGAACCCTTTCCCCTCGGTATTTGGGAATGTTGAGCTGCCTCCTGCCTGGAGCCCGTTTTGGTTTGGGATGTTGGGGTCGGGGAGCTGGGACGGGAGGCAGGAGGACTCCGCGCGTGGCCTCCCTTATTCGTACCCACCGCAAGGAGCAGGTAACTCATTAAGCTGTCCCGGCGGCTGGAAATGGTGCTGATCTGAGGTTTCGCTGGAGAGCGCCTGACCCTGGTGACCCCTTCTCAAACTGGGCTTAATTAAACTGTCAGCACTGAGCGGAGGAACAAAGCGCTGTGGGCTCGGAAGGTGCTGTGGTCTCCCCCGCAGTTCGATGGGGAAGACTGCGTCTCCGGCGAGGTGGAGAGATGAGGGAAAAATGGATCTTTCCTCCCATCCAGGAAAGTCGCCCAGGGAGGAAGGTGACCTCTGCTCTCGCGCTGCCCGGTGCTGGTCCCCGTGCGTTGGCAGCCGTGCACGTCTTGGCTTGGCACGAGTGACCCTGTGCAGCCCTGCAGCGCGCCAGGAGCCAGGGGTTGCTGGCAGACCTCGCCTCGTCGTCTCTCCTGAGCTGGCAGGAGGGCTTTTTCCCCTTGGGTTCCCCTGGGAGGAGGGACTGAAGCCTTTGAGTGTTTGCTCCCTTGGAGGGATGGGTGAAGAAGAGGAGTTTAGTAGCCCTGTCTCCTTTGTCTCTCCATCTTCCCTTAAAACCTCCCCCCGAAGCTGTTTCTAATCCCCTGGGTGGGGGATGCGGGAGGAGAGAGGAGGCTGGGGTGGCCGTAGCGGCAGGGTGGGAACAGAAACGCTGCGGGCGCATCGTCAGGGAGGCAAAGACGTGGGCTGTCGACATGTGCTAAAGGCAGCCAGGGTAGCTATAAATAAATGGTTTTCTCCAAGGGAAGATGAGCTGGGAAGAGAGGAGCAGTGGGCGCTCGGCTGCTCTGGGGAGACGGTTCCCACAGCGGAGCAGGGATCCCAGCTGGATCCATCCCCTGGGAGCGGCTGCCCAGAAGTTTCCCTTGCCAAAAGCTGCAGCAGCCGCTCCGTGCTCAGCAGAGTGAGAGTGGAGAGAGGAAGAGCAGAGAGTGGGGGAAAAGGTCCTGTCTCGAGAAGGAAGAAGATTTAGGACATGGGCCATGAGCCCGTTGATTCCTCTTGGAGCCAAATCAGTGAAAAACGATGGAGGGGACGGTTCTGTGTCTGAGCTGGCAGCCAAGTCGAGGGGAAGGGGCAGCCCTGCTGCTTGCTTGCTGGTCTGTAAGGGCTCCCTGGAAACAGCATCAACATCTCAATCGGGACCAGTGGCTCTCTGAGCAGGGACATGAGAAATGCTGCAGGAGCTGGGGGGACTGTCATGCCCTGGGATGTTCTGCAGCCAGAGCTCGTTGAGGAGCAGTGATGCTCTGCACTTACTTCTGTCTGGGAGTTGAGATAGAGACCGAGGGCTGATCCAGACCTGCTGTGGACCAGGGGTATTGAAAGATCCGTGTGATAAGGGAGTTTTGAGCTCTGCGGCGTGCGCGGTTGGGTGTGCCGCCCTGGCAGAAGAGTTTATATTCCAGCAAGCTTCCCAGCAGCTCCCTTTCACCATCCTTGCGTCTGGCCCAACCCAGCCCTTATTGCCTTTAGATGAACATAGATGGAAAAATGGAGTGGTGCTAAATAACTTGAGAAAAATGCAAATTTCATCCTTCAAGGAGGAGAGGACCACAGCCATGCGGGAGGAAGCTGTGAGCTGAGTAGTAGCAAAACAGGGTGACAAGTGAAAAAGGAGCTGTCGGAGAAAGGAATAACAAGCCAGGCCCTGCTTGGATGAGGCTGGCTGTGCGTGGGAGGTGTTGCTTGCGAGACTGTACCAGTGACCGTTCCTCTTGGCACCGCACTGGGAAAACCCCCGGATGGGGAAGGGAATTATGGAGATGGAGCAGAACAGAACCGTGTGTTCAGTGGTGGCCGCACAGAGGAGCGTTCCCGTGCCGCTGTGGTGGCTGTTGTCCTGGTGCCAGGTGAACGTGGAGGTGCAGGGGGGATGCTTGCTGGGGGCAACCTGGGTGCTGCGGCTCCGCTCCCCTCCCAGCCCAGGGGGACTCACCTGCCCGAGCCCTGGTTTTGATGTGGAAAGGGTTTTCGGTGCCTGGCTGCGTGTTGGCTCCCTGGAAATCCTGCTGTGGGGGCTGGCACTGGCTGCACGGCTGCTCTCCTGTGCCAGACACCCACCCCGTCCTCCCACAGCCGCTTCTGTCAGGGGTTTGGTGCCTCCAGCGAGGTTTTGTGCTCGTGCTGCAGCCGGTGTGCTCGGCGTGTGCCTGGGAGCCTGCGGGCGCCGTGTGGGAAGAGGCCTGTGGGCACAAGGGCTGTGTTTTCATCTCCCCGTGGCGTGTGCCCCTTGGCCGCTTTGCTCTTTGCACTGATGCGCTCAGAGGTCTGCGATCCGAGAGCCAAAAGCCAGAGTCAGAGCAGAGAGCAGCTCCCCTTGGAGCAAACCTGGCTCCCGGCTTGCTTCTCCCCCAGCATCCTGCATTTCTGCCCCAGGGCTCCTCTCCAACAGGGGCTGGAGAAGAAGAGGAGCGGCTGAGAGAGCTGGGGGTGTTTATCCTGGAGAAGAGGAGGCTGAGGGGAGACCTCATTGCTCTCTGCAACTACCTGAGAAGAGGTTGTGGAGAGGAGGGAGCTGGGCTCTTCTGCCAAGGGCCAGGGGACAGGCCGAGAGGGAATGGCCTCAAGCTCCACCAGGGGAGGGTCAGGATGGACATTAGGAAAAAATTCTTTGTGGAAAGGTTCATTGGTCACTGTTGGAGGCTGCCCAGGGAGGGGGTTGATTCACCTTCCCTGGAGGGGTTTAAGGGACAGTGGACGAGGTGCTGAGGGACATGGGTTAGTGATTGATGGGAATGGTTGGATCGATGATCCATTGGGTCTCTTCCAACCTGGTTGTTCTGTAATTCTATGATTCTAACAGCATCCCCCTCCCCTCTGTCACTGTGTCCCCTTGACTCCGGGTGCCGTACCCCCTTGTGCTCCCCAACAAAGCCCCTTCTGTGGAGGACGGAGCGGGACTGGCCAGGCTGGGATGCGTCCCCCCGAATACCAATCAGGAGGGGGGGAGCGTGTTTACCCCGGTGGCAGGTTCTGCGCTCGGCGAGACTCCCCCACCAGCTGGGGGGACGCGGAGGGGGGAAGGGAGGCCTCGCTGCAGCCCCCGAGAACAAAGAATCAGTGTGACTGGTGACAGCTCTAAGGAAACGCGGGGTAACAAATGCGCCACTAATGGGTGGGGAGGGTACCCAGGGGAAGATGCTGCCAGGCAGGCGGGCAGCGAGGGGCTGGGGCTGGCACCCTCGCGCGTGGGGGGCTGCGGGGGACCTGCCCTCGCGCTCTGATGTCTGTGGGATGACATCCTTATGGGAACAGCGAGGATATCTTTAGGTCCTGCTGGGAAGCAGCACTGCTGTGCGGGGACCCCGCTTGCTCTCCCCCCTTCTTCCTCCATCGTTCATGTGCCACAGACCTCAGCTTTTTTTTTTTTGAGGCCCCAAAAAGACTCCCTGGGGGATCCTGAATACAGCCAAGCCTCAAAGCCTCGCGAATTAAACACTTTCTTAAGACCTTTTTCATTTCTAAGTGCTTCCGTAAGGTTTTTGGGGCCTGACTCTCCGTCTCTGTCGGCACGGGGGTGCCAGGGTGGGGGGCACTGCCCTGCCCCGACCTGCCCCCCAGCAGCCTCCTCCTCCGCTTGCCGCCAGCCCGGGGTCCCCTCGCAGCAGGGCGGTGGAGCAGACCCTGCTCGGGGATGCGCTGGCCCCCGGCTCTGTTCTGTGCCATTATCATGCCGGTGAGCCAGGGCTGCCAAGAGCGGGCATTGCCAGCCGGCTGCTTGGAGATAATCTGCCCCCTCCTTCTGTGCGCCCTGTTGTTCTCCTGACCCACGGCTGGCTCCGGCTTTCTAGGTGTTGAGCTGCTTCCAAGATTTGTCTGGCAAGGCGCAGGGCTGAGCTCTGCTCCTGGGGCTCCCTCCTCGAGCCACCAACCCCACTGGGTGCTGCCTTGGTGTTGCTTTGGGTGCAGGATTGCGTTCAGCTTTTGTGTCGTCAGTAAAGCGAAGGGTCTGGGTCTGTACTGAGGTGCAGATTCCAGCCCTCTTCCCCTTTCACATGGCACCGTGCAGAGCCTGGAGAAGAGGAGGCTGAGGGGAGACCTCATTGCTCTCTACAACCTGAAAGGAGGTTGTGGAGAGGAGGGAGCTGGGCTCTTCTGCCAAGGGACAGGGGACAGGACGAGAGGGAATGGCCTCAACCTCCACCAGGGGAGGGTCAGGCTGGACATCAGGGAAAAAAATTTCACAGAAAGGGTGATTGGGCAGTGTCAGAGGCTGCCCAGGGAAGGGGTTGATTCACCTTCCCTGGAGGGGTTTAATGTGTCGGTGGATGAGGTGCTGAGGGTCATGGGTTAGTGATTGATGGGAATGGTTGGACTCCATGATCCTGGGGGTCTCTTCCAACCTGGTTGTTCTATGATTCTATCCCTGTGCCACTCCTCTCATTGGCAAATGTGAGTTCACAACCCGTGGGTTTGACCTCCAGGATGTGAAAGAAAAGTCACATGAAGTGATTTTAGAGTCAGTTATAACTTGGTAGCCCTGCACGCGTCCCACTGATGTGTTAACGTTCAGAGCCTGGTAATTAACCTGCATTTGCTGGTTGATTCTCCCACGAGCGGGTGCTGGAGCCCCTTGTCGTTCCTGCTGGGACGGCTGGCAAGGTGCTGTCAGCATCGGTGCTGGAGCGATTCGCCTGCATCCCTCACGCCGGCTGCTCAGCTCGGTGGGTACCAGCACCAGCCCCTGGCCCGCGGGGGCTGCCCGGGGCACCTCGGCTGGGGGCTCCTCCCTGCGTGCGATGAGCATCCAGAGCAGCTGCCTGCACAAACCAACCCGGCCGGCAGCGTCTTGGGGGTGGGTTTGGGGATTCATTTCTCAGATTCTCATCTGTGTTAAATTAATTATCATCCCAGGCTTANAGGGTTTCGGTCCCCGTTCGTGTCTGTATTTCCCTTCAGGACAGGAAAAGCTGGATTAATTTTTACTGCTCCCGAGGGAGCTGTTGGTAACCAAAGCCTTCTCGCCGTCTTGTTTTCTGTAAACCAGAAGGCAGGAAACGTCAGGGATGGTTTGAAATGGTTTCCTCGCCCCCCCCCCTGCTTCTCCCCCTCTTGGGGTGGTGTTTGGGGCAGAGCTGCTTGGAAAGAAATAAAGTCATTCGGAATTTTTCCAGGCCCTGAGGTTGAAGGAGGGAGCTTTCTCTGGTAGGTGTGGATGGGAAGTGCTCAACCGTTCTCTTGAGTGATTTGGAAATGATAATTCTGGGATTCTTTGGAGGAGGAGTGAGAGGTGTTAACCCCGTTGCACGGACGCATTATTATATGTGGAAAGTGCAAGAAAACCTCCCCAAGAGTGCTTCTTACGCTGGGGCTGGGAAGTCCTCTGTCCCCAGGCCCTTCTGTCGCAGAAGTGGGAAGGGGACCCGGAGTCCTGGCCCTGCACCCCCCTGCCTCCCTCTCCCCAGCGTGTCCCTCAAAGGGGCTTTTGTCCGGCTCTGAGCCCCACAGGTGGGTGGCTGCTTCACCCCCCTCCCTCACTCCTGGGCTGGGATGCTTTTTCCCAGGGGCTGCTCTTGGCCGGCGCCACCGAAGGCTTGAGGGTCGCCTGGGCAACAGGGGCCTGGGGGTGTGGGCTGGGGGGCGACCCCGCCACGGGACCCTCCTGGGGTGTTTACGCAGGGGCCAGTGACCCTGCTTGCCATCCGCCAGCACCGACCCGGCAAAAGAGGCAGCTGCACGTTTTGCATCAGGAATGGTTTGAATGCAGAATCGGTGGGTGCCGTGTCGGTGCCCGCATGGCACAGGGCTGGGATGCTGGTACGCGATATCAGGATTTCACCCCAGGGATGCTCCATCGCAGCTCCTCCCTCCTCCCCATTGCACAGCCAGGCGATCGCCGCCCAGCAATTACTGCTGGCGCTATTAATTACTAATTGTCAAGGCGATGTAGTGAGGAGGAATCTATGTTTGCGGGTATGCGGGAGCGAGCAGGAGAGGCGCGAGTGATGGTGCTGGCGGCGTTCCCAGGACTCAGCGGCGTTTCCAGCTCTTGCCGTCCTGCTGGAGGCATTTCTACCTCCTGGCGTTTCTGTCCTGCTCTGGCTGGCTTGTTCCCTTCCCCATGGGCGCAGCGTGTTGCTCATTCCTGCATCCTACGATTTCACAGCATCCCCGCAGCCCGATGTTAATGAGATTAGACCCAAGCTTTAAGATGTCTCTCTCTCTCCTTTGCCATCCAATTACACAGCCCGCATGGTATCTGATTGCCTGTGAGAGGGGAGGACTGGGGCTGGCTGGGATGGGAGGATGCAGCTGGTCTTTCTGAGCATCAGCCCCGCCGTGCTGAGTGGTTTTCTTTCTTTCCTTTTCTTTCTTTCATTCTCTTTTTTTTTTTTTTACCCCCGCCACCCTTGGCTTTGAGCTGCTTCGTTTGGCTTTTTCATCACTCCCCAACGTGGCGGCTGGGCAGAATTTGTTTAAATTAACTGCTTGAATGGCAGCATTTGTGTGTGTTGGTGGGGGGGGGGAAGCTCAGACAGCACCAGAATGGATGAGGGGGATTAGAGGTGCCTAATGGGTTCCAGATGGGCATCCCGGACTGAGAAACACACCCCGCAACCCCAGCCAGGGGCCACTGACAAGGAGCTCAGTGCTGGGGTGCTACAGCGGGTGGCTGCCTGGCTCTCCCTCGCAGGGCGGCCGCTCCAAGTGTGTGTCCGCGGTCCTGGGGCATCCCAAGATTTCCAGCAGTCCCAGGGTGCCCAGCCCTGCTTGGGGCGAGCAGGAGGAATGCAGAAAGCGGCAGGCTGCACTCTCCCCCTGCTCCAAGCCCTGGGGGCACTGGGGACGCAGGCGTGGGACAGCCAGTGTGCAAGTCCAGCTTTCTGAGCTCTGGTGTTATCTGATGCCGTGGCAGCACTGCTGGAGTGGTGGTTTCTGCTCAACAGCCTTTGTTGCGATGTGAGCAATAATAATATTTCGATTTTGACACCTTCCCCCTGGGCTCTAGGATACCTTGGGGCACTTTTTCAGTCAGACATCCACACCAGCGTGTTTTTTTCTTATATACAGATGGAAAAATAAGTCACACGGACAGAAGCTGTGTTGCTTGCATAGCTCTGCCAGCTGTATTTCCTAAACCTGCATAGATTAGAACAGCGGCAGCCGTCTCTGGTTCCTCAAGGACTGTGCCTCCCTCGCACTGATGGTCGGATTTCTCCTCCAGACCGGCTCCGTGGTGCCAGGGCTGCGTGTTTGCCTGCTGGCCGTGCCTGGGCTGGAAGCTCTTAATTCCCGAGTGAGGTGAAGCCCGCAGGAGCAAAGGGCTGCTAAGGAGTGGAGGGACTGGAAGGGTCACGGGCAGGCTCGTCGCTTTTGGGTTTTATAGATGGCTGAGAGCAGGACACAAGCTGCGAGCTGTCTGGCTGCTGGGAATATCACCCTGCGGTGGCTTTTTGTGAACACAGCCATTTGCTCCAGTGCATCTGGCTGCATCCAAGCAGATGGCTGAGACGGGGAATGAAGCACGGGAGAGGAGGCCCGTGGCAGCATTCCCGGCCCGCAAGGGGAAGGGGGAGGCTGAGGAGGGTCCAGGCTGGGTGGCTGGGAAGCTCTGGCTGTCCTCCCACACACCCCGACCCTCAGCCAGCACCGACCCCCTGCCCCATCCTTGGCTCCACGGGTTCCCCCTCGGCTCTCGTTTCCTTCCACAAATATTGAGAAAATAAACGGCATGTCTGAAAGGGGATGTCCTCTCCCTCCACACAGAGACACCTCTCCGGGGAGCCACGCAGGTGGTGACCCTGCATTCCTCAGCCTCGGGGTTAACCGGAGAGAAAGCAAATATTGGCTTCTCTGGGGGCCAGCGGCTGCCTCTTGCAGGAAAGGCACTCGTGGGGCTGGCAGGTCCCCATCCCTGGCAGGGGGGGTTGCACAGGTCTGACTCTGTGCCCAAGTTGTGCGAGGTCCCCGCCGTGGTGGGACCCCACTTGTCGGAGCAAGAGGTGCCCCAGCTCAGCAGGGACAGACAAAGCCACGCGGGTGATGGGCTGGAGGGTCAGCCGGGGTTGTGCAGGGGCTGCTGAGGGCACGGCCAGCGTGCTGCCATGGCTGCTCGCCCCTCAGGTGCGTTTCTGTGCCACAACGTGGTGCGAGGAGCTCATGTGAAGAGTATGGATGGTGCAAGCCCAGCGCTGGCAGCTGCTGGAGCCTGCAGACCTCAGCTGGGCTCCTGCTGTCCTCCTGCATGTGGTTTTGCTGGTCAGTGGAGAGTGGGACCTGTGCAAGCACCGTGGCTCTTCGCCATCCTCCTTCGCTCTCTCCATCCTCCTTCACTCTCTCCATCCTCCTTCCCTCTCTCCATCCTCCTTCACTCTCTCCATCCTCCTTCCCTCTCTCCATCCTCCTTCACTCTCTCCATCCTCCTTCCCTCTCTCCATCCTCCTTCACTCTCTCCATCCTCCTTCCCTCTCTCCATCCTCCTTCACTCTCTCCATCCTCCTTCCCTCTCTCCATCCTCCTTCACTCTCTCCATCCTCCTTCCCTCTCTCCATCCTCCTTCACTCTCTCCATCCTCCTTCCCTCTCTCCATCCTCCTTCACTCTCTCCATCCTCCTTCCCTCTCTCCATCCTCCTTCACTCTCTCCATCCTCCTTCCCTCTCTCCATCCTCCTTCACTCTCTCCATCCTCCTTCCCTCTCTCCATCCTCCTTCACTCTCTCCATCCTTCCTTCTTTGCTCTCCCCATCCTTCTTCACTTTCTCCATCCTCCTTTGCTTTCTCCATCCTCCTTTGCTCTCTCCATCCTCCTTCGCTCTCTCCATCCTCCTTCGCTCTCTCCATCCTTCTTTGCTCTCTCCATCCTCCTTCGCTCTCTCCATCCTCATCTCGTCTCTTAGCAACTGCCCCTGGCCAGGACCTGGGCTGTGCTGGGAGGGACGTGACACTTTCCCTGCATCGGTTGCTTTGCCACCTGGAGAGGGTTGGTTACCAGCACGAGGTTGTTAACCCCCACAGCGCTGGTGGGGCTGAGGCACAGAGAGCGATGATGGAGCCATCCCCGTGATGCCTCCACCCGGGTAGCAGGCGGCTGCTCTGCCTCCAGCTTGACACCGATCCCCACTACAACAATGATACGGGTGGCAATCAGGGAGGAATTAAAGGATAATTAATGCCAATCCACACGGAAAATTGCTCTCGTCAAACAAACCTGATATCATTTTTTTTTGATGAGCTGACAAATGGGGTTGATAAGTAGAAACTGTGCTGACATGATACACTGAGACTTCTGCAAGTCACTTTACTCCTGCCTGGAGGATATTGCAATGAAAACATTAATATTCTCCAAAAATCAGTGTAGCATTTCTGACAACGTGCTTCAGTGGCAGACGTCCCGGGGGAATTTCAGCGGCCGCCTGTGCAGGGGGGCTCTTGATGCTGATGAACCGCAGAGCTGGGGTTTTCTTTGGAGTTTCAGCATCGATATTAACTTTAGCCACCGTTCCCCCAAATCTCCTGGGGAGATTTGCCTCCTCCTCTTGCCCCGCGCTAGCCAAGACCGTGCGGTGAGCTGGGCCGTGGAGGTGAGGTAGCTGGGGAAGAAGCCACCTGCAGCATCGCGGAGCTCGGTTTGGACGGGGAGCACGAGTCGATAGGTGAAAGGAGCTGGTGGGATGCCAGTCCAGAGGGACGCTCCGCCTGAAACGCTTGCGCTGGAAAACATCCTCATGCAAGGTCACGCAGCTGGGGAAAAACAAATGTAGGTCACAGCTACGAGACGGCGAACAGCGTCTGGGGATGCGGTTACACCGAAAAGGACTTAGCAGCCCTTGCAGCAGCCTGCTCGGGGATGCAGCTGAGGGAGTGGTGGATGAGCAGAGCAGCTCTGGGGGTGCTGGGGGGAGTCGCTGTTTCGGGGGGCAGCAGGGAGGCCTCTCCTAAGCATCATTTCTGCCTCGGGTTTAAAGAGATGTTGAGAAATTAGAAAGTGCTCGGAGAGGAGGCACAGAACAATTGGCGGTCTGGAAACCTGCCTTCCAGTGAAGAGAATTAAAAATCTCAGTCTGTTTAGTGTGTGCAGGAGGAGGCTGGGAGGGGATTCGATCCCCAGCTCTGCAGACCTGCATGGGGAGAAGCCTGGTTGTAGGTACCTCATTAATTCTGTGGAAAAGAAAAAGGAAAGAAAAAAGAGAAAAAGCGTAAAATCATTCAGTAGCTGGAGGCTGAAACCAGACAAATTCAGGCTAGAAATAAATTTGGCTTTTTCACTACAGAGAGCAGTTAACCCTTGAGCACTCAGCTGGGAAGAGGTGGACTGGGTGTCCTTTAAGCTTGCAAAGGGAACTACTTCTTTCCCTGATGGTGAAAATGGGAAGGGGCAGAGTTGGAGCAGGAATCCCGGGGAAAATTCTGCATCTGGGCTGCCTAGTGTGATCCTAGTGATTATGTGTCCCCCTCTGAGTGATGGGTAGTTACCCATCTGCTGTCCCTCTCTGGGCATCAGGGGTATCAATCCAGCACCTCTGTCTCAGGCCAGGACCTTGACTGCTCACAAAGCCCTTGAGCAGATCCCTGCTCCGAGAGGCTGAGCAAAGCCAGCGGCAGAGGCACCTCTCCAGCTGGGATGATGCAGGGTGAGGTCTGAGCAGACAATCTCTGCTGGGGATGGGGCTGTCACAGCCAGGAGACCGCGATGGGGGTGCTCCCAGGCTGCCCCTGCTGCTCTCAGCTGGATGGGGGGGATCTCCCAGCGCTGGTCTTCCCACGCTCTCCCCAGGGGATGCTCAGCCAGGGCCTTTCTGGCCCCTGCGCTGCAGTCCTGACTGAGCGTCTTAGAGTTATATTTTAGTAGAGCAGTAAAAGGGAAAGGCAGCTTTGCTTTAATTTATGAACTACAAACCAAAGAACCTGGTTAGGCGCTGGCCGAGCTTCCAAGGGCTCTGGCTCAGGGTTCAGAAGGCAACTGATTGGACTCGATGGTCCGATGGGTCTCTTCCAACCTGGTGATTCTATGATTCTAAATAGTGGTGGTGGTTGAAAACGCCATCTCTCCCCTACATCTCTTCCTCACCTGTCACACCTGCTCTTCCTCCAGTTCTTCCATCTCCCCAGAGCTAGATGGGATCTGCTCCTCTCTCGTTCCCCTCCCTCTGCAGAGAGGTGGTGGTGACTGTGGCAGCGAGGCCAAAGCAGAGAACTCTTGAGTGTTCTGGCTGTGGGGTATTTCTTGCTCCTGACTCCCTGAAAACATGCCTGGGACAATAAGAAAGCACAAGGTGGCTGTGGCTGTGGCTCTGGGAAGGTGCCACCCTGCCTGCACATCATGGGGAACATGTCAGAGCGAGCAGGGAGCTGTGGGTGCCCCCCGTGTGTGGGATGTGCAGACGCCTGGGTCCCCTCGCCGCTTACCGACCCCTGATCCCCCGGTTGTCCAAATGTCTTTACACGCTCTGGGAATCTTTGTGCTCCTCTCCTTGTCCCCTGCCACTGCCGGGCCCGGGTTTTGTGCTTCTGCTTCTTTTTTTTTTTTTTGTCCCCAGCCTCTTTCACAAAGACACCTCTTCTCCCCCCTGCGCCCCGGGGATTTACACAGAACGCTCACCCTCAACACGGCGAAAGAAAGGGCTGGGCAGCCCCGGAGAGGAAGCTCACACAAAATGTGGTGTGTGGCTCTTTGTGTCCCTTTGTAATTCCCTGCACAATGAACTGCGCTGGCCACCCACCAGCCCCGGGGACACCCCCAGGTGCCCCGTCCGCTCTGCCTCCTGCCCCGCGCGGATGCTCCTCGCCAGCCTTTGTGCTGCCAAAGGGGCAAGTTGGGCAGGGTGGAGGTGGCCGTGAGCCTGGCACCAGTAAAATCGGGTCCCGCTGGCAGATCCCATCCACCAGCCCCTTCTGATTGGCTTTTAACATGCTAATGACCCTCTCAAGGGCAGGAGCGGCTCTGTGTAAAACCCATGTTCAGCCCTCGGTCATGGACATTTGCTTGGAGACGCGGTGTTAAATATTTATCCTCCCTGCCTCCCCTGCAACTCCGCAGCATTAACAATAGCGATGGCAGCCAGCCCCTTCCCCCTCGCCGGGAACATGTGGCTCCCGGACCGTGACGGCGAGCGTCATCGTTTGTACCTGTGAATTATTGATAAGATATAAGATAGTTCTTGCGGTGAAAAAATAATGAGGGGCAGAGGCTGTTTTGCAACCTGACGGGGCGGGCGCCGCTGCAAAGCCCCTTCTCCGGGGGCGAAGTGGGCGGTGGGACCCCATTGCTGCTGGGCCCATCCACCAGCTGACCCTGCCGGCTTCGTGCGTGGTGGCTCCTCTCTTGGCCCGGGTCTGCTTGGCGCCTGTCCCCTCCTGGCCGCCTTCCCCGGGGGAAGGTGAGCAGCTGCCCTCTCTCCCCAGCCCCGCGTGATGCTCGCTCCGGCAGCTGCCTGCGGGTCGCAGGGGCGAGTGGGATGTTGTGTCTCTGCCCACCCCGCGGTGCCCTGGTGGGTATCGCCCGGGCTCGCAGACACCGTGGCTCCAGCGGCCAGATGGGGTTTAGTGTGGGGAGAGCCTCTCAGCTGGCAGGGTTGAGGGGCTCGGGAGGTCTCCAGAGGCTGGAGGAGGGAGAGAGTGGTCCTCAATCTTTGGCTTTATGGCCACCGACGCATGTGGTCCCTGTGCCCTAATCTGTCCCTGGAAGAAGGGAGCTGAGGCTGCTGAGACCCTGCAAAGCACGGATCTGAGCAGAGCCGATCAGCACATCTGTCCCCTGAGCTGTGGGGAGTGAGAGCCTGTCCTGAAGAGCCCCTGGGTCTGCCTGGGCTTTGGCTGCGTTTTCAAGGCTCTGGGATGCCGCGTGGGAGGTTGCAGATGGCTCAGGGGGATCTCATCATCAGTGGCGTGGGCAGTCTGATTAAAATCAGGGTGTCTCTTTGAGCCAGCTCAAAGCCTGGCTCTGAGGTACTTGGACACTCTGCCCTGCTGTGTTTTGCTGGAGAGCTGGGGGATTAGTGTGCGGGACCGGGCTGGATAACAGGGCGCTGCACCCACCCCAGGGCCTGGGGGGAGCACGGCTGGAATGAGGCACCCCCTGCCCTGCACAGACCCCCCTGCTGCATTCCAGCAACACCCCCTCTGCCCAGACCTGCTCACTGGCATCAGGTGCTGCTTTAGAATCATAGAATCACCAGGTTGGAAGAGACCCACTGGCTCATCGAGTCCAACCGTTGCTTTCCCAACAACGTGTCTGAATCTGGTGCTCCAAACTCTGGGAATCCACAATGTGTGTTTTTTCACGAAGAGGCAGAGTCACCAGCTGCCAGTCACCAGCTGCAGTCTCACCATTCGTGGCTCCCAGTGGGGGCTACAGGGCTGGGAGGGGTGCGATGAGCCCCTGCCTCCACGACTGCCTTGTTGGGTCTCCTGGACGAGGGTGGAGGTGTGAGGTGCTTGTGAGCACTGCGAGGGGAGGTGGGTGTCTCATGCTGTTCTTCGACACTGTCACTGTCCTTTTCCATCTGGCCTGAATGGTTGGATTCCGATTTTAATTGCGCTCTGCAGCAGCGGTTGCTCCCAGCCTCCAGTTTCTATCTTCCTCCCTGCCTAACGTCCCCAGAGCGCTCCTGGGGTTCTGCTCAAGGAAGCATTTCGAGGTGAGAATCATTGCACTGACCTCTCCACAGGCCCTAAAAGATGAGCTGGGCTCCTGGAGGGGCCGTATCCCCTCCGCTGCTCCCCGGGGCGCTGCTCTTACAGGTGTGAAAGGGCGGGTGAAGAATGGCACTGCTGGGGCAAAGGCTGGAAAATGAGAGTTAAGGAGCGATGAAGAGAACAGGCGTAGTGGGTGTCTGGACATGGTGCAGGGGGTGGTGGGTTGCAGTGCAGCGTGCTGAGAGCCCCGAGGGTGCGAGGGGCTCCAGCATCGGGCAGTGTTACCCCGGCCATAAGCTGCGGTGTGGGAGCAGGAGTGAGGAAGGAGCGAGCGCGGCTCCTTGCTCCCACTGTGGCAGAGCATCCCTCAGCGGGTGATTGATCCCAGCGTTAAAGGCTGTGGGAGCTCAACCCATGTCTCCTGCTCACCCTCCAGCTCCCTGACTCGCCTCTGGTTGTGCAGCAAACGCAGTCCAGGCCATCCCGATACCAACTTTGTAGGGTGAATTCCGAACGCTCCCTTTGTCGTCATCCTCTCCCTGGTGTCTTTTGGGAGATGAGGAGAGTGGTAAGAGCACCAGGTACATGAAACAGCCGAGTTCAAAGCCCGGCACTGCAGCTCCCACTCGTAAAACAAGTTAAGTTTGCAGGCAATTACCTGGTGGTGTTCACTGAATTTGCTCCTGGCCTTTTTCCTTGCAAACCATCTGCCCTCTGCTTCACTTTCAGGGAAGAGCCTGGCAGCGGAGCCGCTCCGAGCTGCATTGGGCTGAGCCCCTGCCTGCAGGTAACAGTGGGGGATGCTGCAGCCCTCCTGCACCCATCCCATGGTCTTCACGGCTCTGTCTCAGCACTGAATTCAGCTCTTACACCAAGCACGTGTTGAGGGTGGATGCACCGGTGCTTTCGGCACTGGGGGCAAAGCGAGGCAGCTGTTCTTTGCCTTACAGCTGGCACATAGGGGTGAGACCAAGCCTAAACCCTTTTCTCTCCGGCTGCTTTCTGGCTAGAGCAGTGCAATGGGGACAGCTCGATCCACGCTGGATCCCAGTGTCCTGTGGGATGCTGGTGCGCTCGGCTGGAGCCGGGACTCTGTGCATGGAGAAGCGCCGGCAGGGGAGGGTCAGGCTCGACATAAGGAAAAAATTCTTCACAGAAAGGGTGATTGGGCACTGGAACAGACTGAACAGGGAGGGGGTTGATTCACCTTCCCTGGAGATGTTTAAGGTGCAGGTGGATGAGATGCTGAAGGAGATGGGTTAGAGATTGGTGGGAATGGTTGGACTCGATGAGCCGGTGGGTCTCTTCCAACCTGGTTGTTCTGTGATTCTATCATTCTTCGTGCGAGGCAGAGGCGAGACAGCGCGTGTGAACTCAGCTTCACAAGACATCAAATGCGCCGCAGTCAGATGGAAATTGGCTCTCGGAGCTCCTTTCTTCTGGCACTGAGCAGCTCCTCGCTCTTGCCTCCCGCCTCGGTGGGTGGATGGGCTGATAATACGGAAAAGCGCCTGCTCCCTTGCGAGCCGCGGTGCCCGGGATCTCATCTCCAGGCACTGACAATTTGCATTAATGTTTACTCAGCTAACCGGGAGCCCCTCTCGCCGCCTTCGCCGTGGGGCTGTGGGCACTCGTGGGGGCGGTGGAGCGGAGGCGTTTCTGGGCTGCCTGCTTTGTGCTCTGGGAATCTTCACCCCTTGGACAAAACCCCACAGCTTTGCCAGGAGAATGGGCTCTTCTCCCAATTTACTTGACAAGATGTCCCGGATTTCTGCCCAGCCAGGACTCTGCGTTGCTCGTGGCCGGGATTTCAGTGGGGGATCCGGTGGGTCTTCTTCCAACCTGGTTGTTCCATGATTCTATGATAATTTGCAGTAGATCTCTAAAATGCAGCATATCTAATATGTTGTCAGAAACCCCCGTAATGTTTAATTAGAAGGCAGATTTTGACGTATTAGGCGGCAACGGGGCTAATTAGTTATTGGCCATTTCATACCCGTGAAGATAATTAATTTGTGCAAAAGCTGGAGGCGAGTTCCCATGCACCCGCCCCGGTTAGGAGCTGCTCAGAGGGGTGTGTATCCATTCAGAGCTGCTGTTCCCTGTGGCAGGGACCGTGCCCAGCCCCATCTCGGCCGGGAAGGATACGTCCCACCACGGTCAGGGCTCCAGCCACCTCCCACGGGGCTCAGACGTTTTCTTGTCTCCCAAACCCGGTATTTTTAGCCTCGACACTGAGCTGGGATCTGACAAAATATGAATCATTTGAGAGATGTAAGAGCAGGCAGAGTCCTTGGCAGACTGAGGTGTATTTTTAGCCCTCACGTGTTGAAATTTGACTGTTTCTTAGGGGGTGAAAAAAAAAAAAGAGGTTTTCAGATCTGACTGCTTGGCTCTGGCCGTGCTGGGAGTTGTGCTACTGGCTCCTCGTTGCCTTGAAAATAAAGGTTTATGGCAGCGTAGGGAGGAGGACGAGGGTCAGGCTGTGCTCTACAGCCCCTGCTTGCCCCTTGGACTGGGGGTCCAAGCCCTGCCCTGTGCCCATCCCTGCGAGCTCGGGGCCGTGGGCTGGGGT
>WAAB01003594.1:0-27199 GCA_013389865.1 Piaya cayana | reverse complement strand
CTGGCCCTCGCCGCGTTAGAGAAGCTTCTAAACTGATTGATGCTATTGAAGGCACTGGAAGCAAACTATTTTATATGTAGGGAACTTAGTATGTCCAAGTTTAGGGAGGGAGGAATGTTGGTTTGAAGTGCCTGAGCGGCAGAGAACATTTTGTTTTGTGCAACTGGTATTACAACCTCCACAGTCCTGTAGTCTTCATTCTCAATCTTGAGAATATCTCCAGACTAGTCTCAAGGAGGTCTCCCTGTTTATGTCTGGCATTTTTCTTCTTCATTGTCTCTCTGAGACCGCTGTCTGTACAACAGCAGACATTAGTTCCAGTAGCCCCACTGGCATCAATACCCTACCTGAGAATTAGTCTGTTGATTTTGCCTTTGAATTTTGTAACTGAAGATAGCTTGAACCATTTCTTTTGGAAAGGAACAGTAGAAGATTATTTATTTCAAAGACAGCATCTATTAAAAAATTCAGTGCCTCGTGAGTGGAAATGGGTGGTGGGAGAGCCTAAAAAATATACAAAACATTGAAGATGTCTAACCTTCTCTTCCCACCTGTCTTGTTGTTGTACATCACCGTAGGAGTAGCAGTCTAAATAGACCTATTGTATGTTTAGATATTCATGTTTATATAGAAATACAAACATTTTTTATGTAGATATATACAAAAAACACAAACAGTCTGTGGCAGCAGGAGCCAAATACATGCACATTGCCATTCAGGATCTGAAGTGTTTTGGGAAATGGGCTTCTTGCCCAGGAAGGACAGGTGAGAGTAGGAGGGATTCAAAAGAATGTGAGGGAGAAAAGACAGGGACATGAGGGAAAGGAAACAGGAGACCAGAAAGAGGGGACTCCTAAGCTGAAATCAGCCTTCACACTTAATTAGCAGGATCTGTTTTAGGGGGAACAGAAAGACATGTTCCCCCTCCCCCAGCCCTTTGCAACTGCAGCATCAGAAGTTCCAGTACAGAAAGGATGTAAACCAGCAAAATCTGATGTTTTAAACATTTGACTTTACAGAAAAGGTTAAACAGTTTTTTGAAAATGATGCCATATACAAGGCAAGAGGAAGATCAGACAATGTCTGTCCAGAGCCCAATTATTTGCCTGGCATTTCTGTGTGGTACCATAGTCCAGCCAGGAATTATTTTTAATAACAGCCATGGAGGCTTTTGTAACAACAGATATTTTACTCCTCAGGAGAGGCAGCCCTGAATCACCCTGAGCCTAGCACAGCAAATATTTATTTTTCCAGGCCTCCCAGCCAGAGTCACAACACAGTATACTCATCTCAAATTGAGAATATTTTATAATTTTGTTTGATGTTTTCTCAGAGTTCATTTGGTACGCAGTTTTTCTTATGCTTTTCATGCCTCTTTTCTGGTATTAACAACTAATAAGCATGCAAGGAGGTTGGGGGAAAGGCAAGGGAAATACTGGTTATTGAGTACAAATTACTTGCAGAGAAACAGAGTACAAGGTATTTCTTTGTTCAGGCTACTGCCTTACAAAGAAAATCCCAAAATGCTATGCATCAAACACCATGTCAGACATATTGCATCATTATTGTGGGAGTCATTATTAGCAACCTGAAATTACGTATCACTTTTCAGTTTAAAAGGCAGGAGTATTAAATGAATAGCCAGAAACAAAACTTGTCAGATTTGCTCAGAAAGCCATTATTCTACACTCACTACATAAACCAAGGTAAATAACTTTGAAAGGAATGAGTTCCCATGGTATTAAAAAATCAAATACTATCTAGTTCCTTCAGTGCCATAAAAGCACAGTAAGGTCTAAAAAGGGGGGTCTGCTATAGCACTTCTTTCTGTCACAAGATAGCAACACATTTTCTAACTTCAAGGGCTGGCAATGTGAAGAAAGTTTAGCTGTTTGTTTCTCAGGTATGTGCCCCATCTAAGTGCAGCAGCATTTGCAGAAATGTCAGTTTTATTGCTTTTGTGACATCTTGTTGCTTTTATAAAGCAAGATGTTCAGGGATCTGTAGACCACTTGTGTTCAACAGCAGTCACTACAGCCAGATGGTGGAAAGGTTTATGAGTAGCATTTTGATCAGGAATATTACATCTGTTTTTCAGGACAGAAGTTGAGCATATGGTACCTCTTGCATTATCCCATACACCCACTCGTTTGAAAGAGACTTTTTAAACATTTTTAGAAGGACAATTTCATAATTGTGTGTAAATTGATTTACTCTAAAAAGGCATATATATGTGTATGTATTGCATCATGCACAGTATGTTAGAGACACTGTTAGTGGTTAGGGTATTGGAATATGCAACATATGTTTTCTCCAGTAATTTAGAAACTAGTAGTGATGTCCAAAACTACCACTAATTCTGTTGCCTAATAAGGATGCATCAGGCAAGAATTTTATCAGCTCAGCCACATCATTCATTTCAGGCCTAAAAATGTTCATACCTCCATCACCTAGGAGTGGTACAGTACAGCCATTGTGTATGGAAAGAAGGTGACCGACTGTTGCCTAGGAAGGAGCAAGAGTGGAGGTACAGAAAGCTGCATAGCCTGAGGCTACCAAAATGCCCTCATCTTTTTCAGCAGGGGTTTGCATTTGTAAATTCTGGTTACAGATGCCTCAGCTGTGTTTTAATCACACTCAAGAACAGCAACATTTCCAGCAGTTGTGACTGTAGGCACTGATTTAGCTCTGCCGTACCTTCAGCAGAAATGTGTATCTATTGTCTTAAAAGCAAGGGTACAAAATAACATTAGAAATCAGTAATTGCTAGTAATGATCAGAGACTGATTGACATAGCAGTGACAAAGCTGTTATTACAGTCCAGCACCTGATAGAAGATACCTGTAAGTCATGTCTGATGACTGGAGACCTGAGGATGAGCAAGGAGCTGCTGCTCTTGTCTCTGAGCAGCAAATGGCTGTTTGAGTGCCATAGACACCTGAATGTCTATGCCATACTATTGAATCTATACATATCTGCAATTAGGAGGACAATTTTATGTATAGTCCAAAAATATTGCTTCAGTAGTAAGATTGTTCAAAAGGCATAAGAAAATGTTCTGTTACCCTTGTCATTCTTGGTATCAAGCTAAATGGTTTGTCGGTGCCTTCCTAGTCAAAAAGGTACTAACTCTATGGAGTGTTATTATGGTCATTTTATGGTTTGGGAGTAAGGGCACAAAGACAAAATAACTTGCACGGTCTTCTAGAAAGCTTAAGATGTAGCAAAAACTTGAACATAATATGTTTAGAGCTTCGAGTTTAATAATGTAATTCATCTTCATGTTAGCTATTCACTCATAGGCACTACCAGTCCTTCACATTTTGGTGAAAACTTCAGACCAAAGACTGCTTGGATGCAATTCCTGTGACTGCAAGTGAAGCCAGGTAGAGTCACAAATGGGAACACAGCTTATATCCCCATAACAGCCTAGGAAGTGCCATTGCATTTATAATCACTGGAACAGTTTCCTGCATTCACTTCTGAACTACGTTTCACTCTGTTTGTTTATTTGATGCCTGGAACAACAGCTTTGATAAAAGTTTTTGTTTGATTTAGCACCTGCACGGAAACATTAGTAATGCTGCACTGAAGTGTTCCACATGTTTCTCTTACTTCAGACTAGTTAAGCAAGAGCATTCACACATTCTCTTAATCCCAGGCATCATAAATCCTTTACAAGATCCCTGTTTCATTGTTCTTCTCTCAGGGGCTTAGCAAAACATTCAGAGTGCACAATTCTCTCCCAGAACCCACATGGCTTTACAATAAACTTCGTTACTGTCTTGTTCTGCAGGGTTTAATAGTGCTGCAGATGAGAATGTCAGGAAGAAGCAGTAGAAAAGAAATGAAACTCTTCCAAAAGAATTCAAGGACCCTAATACCAGCCTCTTGCCCAGAAGTCCACCTTGCAGTATTATTACAGAAGCATCTTTCTACATTAATGAAACACTGTTTCTTTAACAAAACAAAGACTCTGGCCAAAGTTCAGTATTTATTAACTGAGCAAGTTCAGGTTAATATAGACTGGTGATATTAATGGTTTTCTAGATCAAATTGCTTTGCCTCTGTAGACCACTTAGTACAAGAACACACACTAATTAACATAAAGACACTCTGCTTTCAGAGAAGACTTTTGTTAAGGAGAAAATACAGCTCCCTCTAAGACCTCAAAATACTGTTCAATTTTACTATCTACTCTGCCCAGTGACCTTTTACTGCTTCACTCTTTTGTTTAATGCAGAAATTGGGAGAGGAGAGGAAATTGGAAATTGTTACAGGTAAGGAAAGCTTTAATTTGTAAATAACACAGCTGTAAAATAAAGCAAGGGGTTCTAGACAGCCACTGAAGCTAGAAATATAAATCAATACAATAAATCTCCAAATTACAATGAAGAAAAAAAAATCTAATTTGCCTGGTGACTTTCTTGAAAGACCAATTACATGTAGGGAGAGAAATTCCAGCCAATCAAAGTACCAGTTTCTTTTCTGAAAGGAAGCATGACATAATCTCATTATTTCTAATGTTCCTTGAGGGATGGAAAGATATGGTTTTATGTCAGACCAGGAGTTGCTTCTCCATGGGTAATACAGAGCCTAATCTCTCTTGGTACTACATTTATGCACCATGACCTGATAAGGAGACTAGATTGCACAGTGCAGGTTTATGAAAAGAAGTTTAAGCATATTATCCACTGCATTTTCTTTAAGATTCACTTTGCATTAGGAAATCTCTGTGGCATATCTGACCGCTGGTGTAAGGGCAGAATGATGGTGGTGGGGCTGAGACATTTTTCTGCTTTCTTCAGTGATTCACCAAAAGTAGCTGACACCTGCCATGGAGCTGTGACCAGGAGACTGGACAGATGCCTTCAAGCTGGACGCCTAGATCATGTGTGTTGTTGATGAGGATACCATAGGCTAAAATTCCTGGATAAGTAGTTAGTTTTCAAAGGCAAATTAAAATACAAAAGTCAGGGTTTAAAAGATAAATGGTTTGCTATGTGTTGAAGAGTAGAACTTCACTGAGTAATTCTGTGTTTTTTTCCTATTACTTTTCACAAGGTGCTAGGAGGTAAAATTTACATAAGAGCTTCTAGGTTCAAGACTAACTATGTAAAATGCAGACCTCATAATCCTAAGCATATGGAAGCTGGGCAGGTTCTTCATGTAGTGAAAATTAGTATAGACCTTCCTACACCTATTCTGAAATCTGAGTCCTAAAATTCCCAAAGCATCTTGAACAGCATTTTGTTGATGCTATTAATTTTGTTAATAGATCAATTGAATAAGAACACTTTAAATATTAAGACATACAGCTTTGCAAATCTTCTGAGTCAACCAGCGACTGGTATCTAGGGTGGTGGGTCTGTGCCTGTTCAGACCAAGCATCAGGGAGTACTGGTATGTTGTGTTGATCTTGTCTTAAGGACTCCAATATTTGTCTTAGCAGGAGCCTTTTGAGAACTGCTAGAGCAGAGTCATGATACAGGAGTCAAGATACAGTTATTCCGGCATTTTACCATATGATGGAGAAAATACCTGGTTTATGCATAGAAGATTCTGTAGAAATAATGCAGCACAATATACTATGGAAACCAAAGGTTTTAATAAAGTAAATCTTTCTGTCCAAATTTCCACTTAAAGCATCCCAGTATGTACCCCTTCCTGCTATGCAAAGGTTTATACAGTGTCCATGTATGATACCTGATTCTTCTGCCTATGGCTCACTATTTGTCTCACACATAGCTGACGCAGGAGGACTCAGAGGAAAGTAGAGAATTTTTGAGTCTCTCTTTTCCACTGGCGTTTTCTGTTCTATATTTCTGAGGCAACAAAATTCAACATATGGAATCATTTAATTAAGGCTTAAATTAACCTACCTGTTACTTTGTTTTTAATCTGTGAGTGGGTTTGTCTATTAACAATTGGCTTCTCTCATCCCTGTGCTGACATTACTGGGAAAACTTTTACTTACTAAAATGTAAAGAACACAGAGCTAGTCTCCCATGTTTCTTTTTAGTTTGACATTAACAGTGGAGAGTTGACAGATAGCCCAGAACAGTAATTTGCTCAAAGTAGCTCTTCAGATAATGGCATAGGGGTGGAAGGTGGAACACACCTTCTATTTTCTCTCCCTTGTTGTCATATTGTTAAAAATAACCAGCAGTTGCAGTGCAGGCTGGGATATTAAATGGTATTTGTACTAATAAACACAAAAGTGGAAGGGCTTTTTTCACCCTTATGCTCTACCTGCAGGAACTTGCATAGGATTTGCAAGTGATAGAGTGTTTTTTCCTTCCTTGAAAGTTCAAAACAGAGACAAGTACTTACGTGTCACTTGACCTGTTTAACTGTTTCAGAGTTTTGCTGCAGGTTCAGGGTATGGAAGAGAGATTTCTGCTGCATGGGGGCTTAGGCAAGACCTGGTTTTAAGGAGTCTGGGGAATATATGTGCTAGTAAATCACAGGCAACCTGTGAGGAAGAAATCTTTTGATCCAAGAGGTTGCTGTTCTGTTTTGGCAGTTTTAAAAGCATGAACTCAGTATTTAAACTATGCCAGCAGTCTAGCCTAGCTGATCAGTATAGAAAGTAAGCATTTCCTAATTTTAACATTACCATCCAGAAGATGTTCTTCTAATAACTGTCCAGTTGGATTTGAGTCCTTTTGCCTCTCTAGCACTTCTAAAGTACAGGGAATATCTGAGTGTTTAAGAATCATTTGTGCTCCACTTCAACTAGCACATTCTGCTTCTCCTGCTGGCATGTTTCCAGTGATTTCTAGGAGAATTATGTTTTTCTGAACTGAAACTGTTTTCATGGTTTCAGCAAGGACATTCTGATCCCCAAAACAACTTCACAGAAATTGCCTATTTCTCATGATGATTGACAGGCAGACAGTGAAAAGGAAAACAAGATAATGACAACTGATGTGCAAGAGAATTTTGCCTTCTGATCTTTGGAAGCAGTTTCCATCTTCTCAGAATTTTGCTGACATTGTTGCTATTGCAGTATGTGCTATTTTGCTCATGAAGTTATCCATCCCACAAAAACATGCTACCTTCTAAATTAAATGGAATGATAAACTGCACAGGCTGCTAGTCTACTATGTGTGGTAATGTTTCTGCCTTCTATGTGTCTTCAGCTTGCTCCCCATTAGTTTCACAGAATAGGGCAAGAAGAAGTAAAATATTTGCTGCTGCAGAAGTGGACTTGGGAGAACAGATTCTTCAAGTTGCTGTGGGTCAATATGGGCACTAAGAATGTAAACACCTTCAAAAAACAACTTGATAAACATGTGGATGAGAAATTCTTCAAGGTATTTAAAATACAAAGGTACCACTTCTGACTCAGATATTACCTGAACAATTTATTGGAGGCTGAACAATTATTCTGTGGAAATACCACTGTGTGCTTGTTCTTGTAACTCAGTCCTTTCATATTATCTGTGTTTAGTCACTATCAGATGACGTATTTTTTATTTAAACAGAGATTGCTATTCCCAGATGACTGACAAACTGCAAACACTCAAGACTTAGGACAGCTATGAGTCTTCACACAACATGTATCAAAAGAAAACCGGCACTGTCGTCATTGCCATCTCAGTACCCAGTGATTTGTTCCTAACAAGCAAATACACCTCAGGTTCAAGGATTTGAAGGCCTCTGTAAAATGTCTCCTATTGAACTGATGTCATGAGTCTGTAAATCACCGAATTTCATGCTTTACCCCAAAAAGGAACACAGGGGACTGCTGCAGTCCCCCATGATAATCCATAGGATGACTAGATCTTTCCACACTAAAACCAGGCTGTCACCACAGAGCCACTGCTCCTTAGTTCATTCGCAACACAATACTTGCATGCAGCTGACACAGACAAATATTTCCGACCATTCATGGAAACTAGGCTGGTCTAGTTCCATTTCACACATTTTCAATCATTTCCAGGAAGCTCACAGCAACTTCCCAGCTCTAGTTACAGGAGAAAGGGCTTAGGCACAGAAATTAGATCCTACCTTTCATTTTCTTTGTTAGACTGGTAGGGCTCTTTCTGACACAAACCTCAACCTTTCAGAGTAAGACATCATTGCTGCTGTGGAGGAATTACACTCCAGCAAAGTTCTGATCAGATTTGACAGGAGATGTACTTGGTTTTATTCTTTGAATATCTAAGATCATAATTCTCTTCACTAACAGTGTGGGTTTGTTGTTGTTTTTTTTTTATGTGGACACTTGAAGTCCAGTTAGTGACTTCATTCTAAGCAAATATATAGAAAAAACCAAGAAGTTTCATATCATCTGAGTATAAAGGATATCTTTGCAGTCTCAGGACAACAGACCTTTGACAGATTGTTCTTATCTCCTTGTGATCTTTCATGGTTTTTGATGTTTATCAGTACACAAGAGACTATGCTGTTCTGACAGAAATTGTGTCTGGATCTCCTTCACAGATACTGTGGGGCTGGGGGTAAGAGCCAAGAGGATGGTCAAGGTGAAAAATATGGCTTTTATTTGGTTTTATTTTTACTAGCATACTCTGCTTAGGCTAATTTCACATGTTGGAATGCCTCATATTGGCAGTTGAAGCACTGGATGCAATATGGATGAGAAACCACCTTCCCTGTAAAAATAAGGTGACAAACACCCAGCTAAGCAGTTTCTGCCACAGGCATAGCAACCCAAGCTAGTAGTCTGCAGAGAGCCCACGCAACAGCATTGGGGTCAGCAATGGCATCAACATCCTACATCCTCATGTGTGTACCCAAGGGAAACTGCTTCATTCACAGCATTTAGCTCCAGGCTCCTGTGTGGCTGATTCTCTAGCTGTCTCCAGGGCTGGTTGTGTTCATACATATCTCCTTCGATTGTACCTTGAAGGCAAGTGGGCAGTATTTAAGAAATCCCATTACTGCCTTTGAATAAAAGGTGTCTTGCTGTCAGCATTAGCACATGTCAAGGTTACTGCTACTCCATCCTTTATGACCTACAACACAAACCTGTACATGAAATGGAATTTGAAACATACTAGCACCTCATCAAAAGGGTTTAAAATGTAAAGTTCCTTTCACTAGCAGAATTGTAATATTAAATGCTAGACACATAAAAGAACATAAGGAATCACAAGAGTCCACAGTGATGTAATTAACACTTCTTTATTAACAAGTAGTTTTGAAAGTGTATAGGATTTCCTCAGATCACTTTTTTCTAAGCTAAGGTTCTTATGTTTTTTTAAAAATTAGTCTAACACACTCTACTAATGTGAAGTATTTTGCCTTCTCTTACCTCTTATCTTGCTACAACTTCTATCTTTGAAGGTGTTTAAGTGTTTTGTGTACATCACTTAGTAAAGAAAATGCAAGGCTTTTTTCTAGGTTTGTTTCTTACTTAAAAAGAATGATTTTTTTCTTCCTTGTAGTTGTCTCTCAAAAGTTATGGAGAGGTAAGAGTGAAGATACTGCATTTTATAAAGGTCTGTTTCACAGGCTGGTTTGGTAGGAGGTAGAAATTATCATGGAGAAGAGGCATCAAGAACTCCTAGAGCTAATTCACAGAGGCTGTATTGACTTTGTCCTTTTTTTGCCAGAAAAAATGTAATATACTCAATGACTATCCAGTTCCTCTTTAAAACAGACATTTCCTCAACTTTCTTTTATCTTTGCACTTCAACACTGTAACAATGCCGCAAGTTATGTGAAGAGCTGTCTTTTTCAAACACACACTCCTTACCAGCCTTATTAGACTTGGTACCCCCATTTTCTCATTTGGAAGAACACAAAGACTGCCAGGTATACCCAGTGTGCACTAGACAGTGCAATGCTAGATGAACCCAGCCTGTGTGCCAGATACCACTGCCACTACCAGGGATCAATTAAAGTTAATCTGTTCTGCATCTATCGTGGTCTCTCATAGATTTCAAAACACTGCAAAGATGGAATCGTACCACTGTATACTAGGGATATAATAATTAACTTTTGGATTTTAGTGACCAATGCTTTATGGGCTTCATATCTTCAAATGAGAAAAAATGAAAAAATGAAATGACAACTTAAAAAAGTTCAACCACGGTCACCCTCTGCTAGATTCTCGTATTTTTTAATTATTCTCAGTTCCTTTGAAAGTAGTTTTGAGAGTTACCCTCTGGGCACTGTGTTCATCCTGACTGAGTTTGGGCTACCAACACCATTTCAGTAAATCATGAAAACTCTCTTCAGAAGAAGCCTGTCTGTGTCCAAGTGATAGCCTCACTGTTTCTTTCTTTGGGAAGTGATCAACCCTTCAGATGTTGCTTAACCAAGTCATGTGCTTGAGGCGGTGTTCAGAATATGTTCCTGTTCACTGGTTCTCTTCTTCCTGGCTGCTGTGTCTTGTCATCTCTCATACAGAAAACTAGCTTTTCACTCTGACTTCCAGTGGTTGCTTCTGTCTTTACTCTGGAGGTAGACATGGCACCCAAGGGTAGTTAAATACTTCTTACTCACATCTTATTATGAACAAATCAGTCAAAAAAATAGCAAAATGTCTAGCCTGTTCTTGCTGGCAGGATAATTTTATTAACTGTAATTATTAGTATATTATTAATAGCTAAGTAGAAATTAAATATGCTGATAAATAGTTGTGAAAATGTTACCGAAACTTTCCTTGCCTCTGAGACCTAACAACAGTGAAATCTGCAGAGTTAACAGTGTGATTTTAGTCTTGTGGAAAAGCCCAATTTAAATTCCCGTAACACCTATCTTCACAGAATCACAGAATCACAGAATCACCGGGTTGGAAGAGACCCACATCTCCTGGGAATCAAGAAATAGCATTTGATAGAAAGTAATCCTGATAATCATTCTCTCAGTTTTTCTGATTGGTTTTCATTCTCTTACTCCTATAAGCAACAACAACAACAAAGCTTTTTTTTCTGTTCTAAATTCATCATTTAATGACAAACATAATAATAATGCCATTAATGCTGAATGGTAGATGTCTGTCTAAAACAAGCCAGAAATTAGTACAGCAGACTCTCCAAATATTCCTGTTACCTAGGACATTGCTTTCACTTTTAACATAGTTAACAAATTCTGTACATTTAATAGCTGTTCTACTGTATGCTTCCAGAGTTGCATGTACCAAAGATTTTATTAAAATTAAAAGATCTTCTTAAAGAATTTAACATGACTTCAAATAAAAAGTCAGTCTAGACGATATTTGTATAAACGTCAATACTCTATTGCTTAAAAGTTGAAAACATACTGAAACGTATCTACTTCTGCCACTCATAGCAGCATCTGGCAAGGATGAATCACAGACTGTACAACAGGAAAGGTCACAGGATCTGTCAGCTAGCACAGCTTCAAATATAATCCACCTCAATCTGAGATGTTATGGTGGTGTTCCTTTGTCAGTAGAGTTGTAACACTTTGGTAAACCTGTGATTTGGAAAACTGATTCATGTCACATCATGCCCACCATCCTCATGTCTAGCTTTTTCCAGGTCTATATAGCTTCTCTATGAGAAAGACTGCCCCTGGCAGATTGTCTGTAACATGAAGACAACTATCCTGCTCAATTTTCTTTAATTGATCTCATCACACCACAAAACTGCATGTTCCACACTGTTCAGAAATTTTTCCACAGTCTTCAACTAACTCACATACTATATACCAAAGATCCAATATACTGGTGGTTGGAGTACAGAGCACTATAGATTCAGAACTGAGTTCCCAGTTTAAGATGTCTTCAAATTGCTGTACCTGTGCAATTTTTTACAGTTATGTGCTACTTCTGACAGTTTTCTTTTTGCAAAGGCAACAATTGTATTTGAAAGTTCTTGCATCATGATATGACTGTATCTTGCACTTACATAATTTTTTGAGTTTTTTAATTAGAAACAACTTTTTTGTTGCTCTTCATGACTTGACTGCCGAGTAGTTAATTTCAGAGCCTTGAGATTAAGTACATATATCACTGCTAACTGTGCCACTATGGCTGAACAAATATTTGTTGTCTAATAAATTATGTTCATGATTTGTTTTTCTTGGTGAGATTTTCAGTCCTATGCCTTTGATTCAAGAATTATTCTGTATTCAAATTTGGCTCAGCTTTTAGTGGATGTTCATTAAAATGCATAAATATTCTGGTAACAATTAGACTAACAGTGAGATACAAACAGCTTGTTTTTACTACAGAACAGTGAATTCCCATAGATGGAAATTGGTAATGCCTGAGTTGATGTTGTCCCTGTTGCTAACTTGAAGATGATAAGGAATGAGGACTGGTACTAGCAAATGATCATTCATACTCTATTGCTGATTTTTCTGCCACTATTCCTCTATGGTGGGTTGTGGAGATCATGCTTAACACGTAGTTTGATTTTCAGTCCCTGTGATTTCTTATAGAAAGCCCTCTCAGTACCATGACACACGGATAGCTCTGTTCATATTCAGTTCTCCTAGCAGTGCAGGAGGGGCGGAACAGGGCAATAAAAACAGAGACAGTAGTACCTACTGAAGTTCCTTGTGCAAATCTGCTAGGAGTAAAGAAGACAAGACCTTTGAGACTGGAAATTGTTTTTCATCAGTTAGTTTTCCTCCTATTTTCTCCTACATTATGGAAGTACTTTGAAAATATAGCAGTGCTGGTGTGGTCCAAGCGTGAGTGATAGTGAGAGAGGCCATGTCAGTACTGCAGATTGTTGCCAGTGTGACTTTTCCAGAAGCAGTCAGAGCTCCTGGAAAGCCACGTGAGGGGAGATCTGTTGCTGAGTAGATCAAAGAGGATATCATTCCCTCCAGGACATCATGAGGTCTTTGATTTCTCTTGTTGATATGCAGGCAAAGAAGAATGTACCAGCCCGTAGGATCAGAGCAAAGGAGTCCAGGACATATATCTCCTGGATACTATGTTGGACACATATGTTCAGATGAGATGTTTACATTGCACAGCTGAAAGGAACTTTCATGTGACTCTGGGTGCTTGTTGAGCTTCTAATCAAAATTTTCTGTAAGTCTGGATTTAGATCACAGTCTGTTATATGGCTATGCTTCTCCTGGTCCCATCTTTCCTTGACTAGTTATGAGACAGAAGAGCCCTTTCAGACCCTAGTATACCTGGGTGTTGTGAAGTCTTGTCTCCTCCTCCTTCATGGGGAAGGAGAAAAATTCACTTGTGGTTGAGTGGGACATCAAGGGCATGAGAGACCAGAATCAAAATGTTGAGGGCTTGCACCCTCCGTGGGGTGGCAGGGACACTAACAGCAGTAGAACAGGCCTCCTCCCCAGGGGCTCCAGTATGCCTTGAGTGACAGAATTGCTTCTCCAGCACCTAGAAATCAGTAACCTTGCTGTTTTATTGATAATCTGGATGAAAAAATTGAGTGTACCCCCAGTAATTTTGCGGATGATGCTAAGATGGGAGGAAGTGTTGATCTGCTGAAGGGTAGGGAAGCTCTACAAAAGGATCTGAGCAGGCTGGACCAATAGGCTGAGATCAAGAGCATGAGCTTCAGCAGGGCCAAGTGCCAGGTCCTGCACTTGGGATGCAACAATCCCATATAACGCTAAAGGCTTGGGGAAGAGCAACTGGAATGCTGCCTGGTGGAGAAGGACCTGGGGTTGTTTAACAGCTGGTTGAAGGTGAATCAGCAGTGTGCCCACATAGCCAATTAGGCAAATGGCATCATGGCCCAGTGCCGGAATCTGTGCTATCAGCAGGACCAGAGAAATCATCCTTCCACTGTACTCAGCATTGGTAAGACTACATCTTGAATACTGTGTTCAGTTTTTGGCCTCTTACTACTAGAAAGACATAGAGGCACTAGAGCATGTCCAAAGGGCAGCAACAAAGCTGGTGAAGGGACTGGAGAGCAAGTCTCATCAGAGGCAGCTGAGGAAATTGGAATTTTTTAGTCTGGAGAAAAGGAGGCTAAGAGGAGACCTTATCACTGTCTACAACTACTTGACGTGAGGCTGTAGGGAAGTGAGTGTTCATCTCTTTTCCCAAGTAACAAGTGACAGGATGAGATGAAATGACCTCAGGTTGCATCAGGGGAGGTTCCAGTGGACATTAGAAAAAGTTTCTTCACTGAAAGATTATCAGGCACTGGAACAGGCTATCCAGGGATGTGGCTGAGTCACCATCTCTGGATGTATTTAAAAGACAGGTAGATGAGGTGCTTAGGGACAGGATCTAGTACTGGATAAGTATGATTGGACTCAATGACCTCAAAGGTCTTTCACAACCAAACAGTTCTATGATTCTACATTTCTATGGTTCTTGCTGATGCACATGGCCAGCTCCAGTGAGAGATGTCCAGATACTGCGTTGCTTCAAGTGAGCAGGTGCTGTCTAAAGCCAAGAACACATAAAAGGAAAGAAAGTTTATCCAGTCAGAATCCCTCTCATTAATCATCTTTAAATGACATACCAATCAGATGTATTTCTTCCCATTAATAAGCAGTCTTATTTGGCCGGAGCCAGCAGTGAATGTAAGCCACGAGGAACCCACTGCAGAGTGTTTGATTTTTTAAATTTTCTCCTTTCCAAGGGTGTTGAAAGGTCCCATTTGCAGGTAACACTGCTTGCATTGTTCACTCTGCAGAAAGCCCTGCATCTGTCAGCCTCTGGAGTGCTTGTTTTGTTCCTCCCCAGGTGTCCCTGCCCTCTGTGGTCACTTGTGATGGAGGACAGCAAACAGCAGCCTAAGCTCGCCTACCTTCCTTTCTTACCTTCACAAAGTAACTTGTCACAGACATGAGAAAGGTTTCTATTTAAAAACAAAGAGCTGTGACCGCAGAACTGTGACTAATATTGGAATTTAGCAAGAAGTCAGCTCTTGTTTCAAGAGATTGTGTTGCAAGTTTGGGAACATTTGCTACTAAAGCTCTTGATGAATGACTCCAGGAAGAGAGAGCTAGTTTTTCTTATTTTTAATTCTTTTTCAGTGCTCGTTTTGTACAGATAATAACAAGGAGTGTCAGGTAAGCATGTAGCAGAATGTTTTCTCTCTCTTGACAGAGCAAAGCTGTCATTATGTCCATCTGACACTGAGAATCTATGAGACTTGGACAATAAATAGAGAGAAAAGCATTTAAAAAAATACAGAGTAAGAATTATAAATTTCTTTGCTCTTTCAGGACTGAATTGTTCAGGACATCTTACAGGTGACAATTTTTCATCTTCCTGCATTCAAATTTTCTACCTCCAGTATGAAGAGTTTAATTTAAGTTGAAATATATTTTTAAAAAAAGCTTTAAAACGTTCTCTTTTTTTCCCTGCTTTTGACCTCTTATATTTACCATAGACACAGATAGTGTAAGAACACTTTGCAGAATCTCAGTTCAAACATCAGTGGCTGCCCAGATCCAAATCAGGCATAGCCAAAACTGTCTCCACAGGTGTCACCCTCACTACCTCTTCTTCGCTATTTCTGCTGACTCTGGCAGCAACGGCCAAACCTACGCCTCTGCCTGGGTTTGTCAATCCACACAACAGTTTCTCCCACAGAAGGTGAAATGCGACTGTATTTACTTTATATTTTCTCGGTGATAATTACTGGTTTTAACATTTTTGACCAGAAAAAAAAAAGTAGCTATTTTATGTAACTAGAGACTTTTTTTCCCCGGCATGTAATCTTCTCTTCTGTCTCTTTCCTGAGAACAAAGGGGAAGGTATGAGCACTGCATCTTAAACAATTACGTAAAATGTGCAGTTTTGTCCCACAGATTGTGCAAAGACCATTGAAATTTCAGAAGGCAAAAATTATAATGAAGTCCCTCTTTCCTTTTCCAGGTTCTGGGCTATTCAGTTTCCTGTAGGGCACAAGAATTTTTTTTCACTGTTGGAAAACCTCATCTGCCTATCCTTTTTTCTACTTCTTTCCTTTCCATTAGGTAGGAGATAATTGCTGCAGAGTGGAAAGATGCATTGAGCCTTGTCCTTCTTCTCTTTTGAACACTGTTTCAGTAGCAGTGTTCTTGCTCGTTTTTTCTTACAGATGTGCTGATTCCCTGGAAATCGTGTTGACAGCATCAAGCTATACTAGGAGATCAGCTTTCCTCTGTTTCAAAGCCTATGTGCTCTAATCTTGTTAATAGTGACAGATGCACCCTTTCAAGCAAACCTAGTGTCTACACCTCAGTTACTAATCATGAAAGAGGATCTTGTACAAGAATTTACCAAATTAACAGTTATTTCATCTGGGTCACAATTCCCAGATTGGCTTTGCTGGACTTGTGGTTTCACCATTAAGATGAAATGAATATTATTCAGTCTGCCACGCACCTCAAAATGAACTTAACAGAAAGTGCAGTTGATTACTTCACTGGTCCCACTATCCAACTCAGTGTTTACTACTGTAGCTGACTCAAAGAAGAGTAGTTACTCCAGAAACACAGAAAAAGACACAATCCCAGCTGCACAGAGGTGGCCAGCACCCTGATGACCCTCAGATCAAGGGTGGCTGGCACTAGGAAACAGTCCACTGATAGGAAGAGAGCAGCATCAAAAAGCTAGCCCCTGTGTATATAGGGTGTACACAGGGTGCATACATTCTCTTTTTACGATGACTCAGTTGTCCTGCTAATTTTTCATTCTAAAGAACTCCATAAACCCAAGTTCAGCCATACTAATCCATCATCCCATGTTTTCCTTCTGAAAAGAGGGAATTCCTATTGTTAGAGGACTAGCAGCACACACCCCAGAGATGGTCTAACTCTCCTTTACCTTTCCTTCTTAGCTGTACTAGAATTAATGCTGATCATCCTCTGCCTTACTTACAGCACGTTAAAATACCATTTTTAAAAACTAGTTTTAATAAATAAGTAAACTTTTTTTTCGTATTCTGATAAAGGATTATTAAATCTAATTTGCTTCATGCTTGGAATATTTAGAACTACTTAGTAGGCATGACATAATAAAGCTTCAAAGTCACCCAGGCACCAGTTTTGCGGTGATAATCTCTTTTGCATTCATTGGTTTTTTTCTCATTTATCATGACAAAGATGCCACCCAATACTGCCTGGATCAGGAAATTATTATAGAGGATTTATAATGGTTAAAGTTGACCCTTGCTGATATATAAACATACACCTGTTGCGTCAAAGGAAGACCTATTTCCACAGGAGTCCAAATGCAGTAAGTTTGAAAAAGTAATAGAGGATAATATGTATCTGGACTGTCTACTGTGTCTTCAGAAAGCATGTCTAAGTGGAATTGGCACTAATAGTGGACATATATAAAGACTGCGGATCATATTTATGGCATTAAGAGATATTTCAGGAGTCGGCTATGCACCATCATTTTTTGGCCTGGAACAGTTCCAAGTCAAAAAATTTAAATTTAGTAATAAAGGTAGAACAAATTAAATGTTTGATGATTTCAGAAGAGCTGCTGCATGTCCTTGTTCCAGTGCTCATCTCCTACTCATTTGGCATAGCTGGACTACTGTGGACTTCATTGGCCATGCACTTATACAGAAAGGAGATGGTAAGTGTGCTTCATCCAAGGCTTGACTGCAGACAATGAAGGAATGCTACTGCCTTCAGGGAGCTTTGGATGAAGACCTCTATGCTCAAAATAAATCCCAGGGCTTGCTGAGCTAAAGGTTGTATGTAAAAATACTATTTAGTAATGTTTGTTGTAATATAACACTTGCTGACGTCATAGCCCAGTATATCAGGACGTAAGGCAATATCATGTTGAAGCAGTTATTAAAGCAGGTCATTATTTTAGGACATGCAGTAATTCAGAATGAGTATTTCACATAACAATTATGTATTCACATGTAGCTTTTTTACTACTCCCGTGCAAAAATGTTGAGGCTTCACAGGAGATTTCTTTTTGTTAGAGTTTTAAAGGTATGTGGGTAAAGTGTAATTATTATTGTTGTTAAGGCTGAATAAACCTGCAAAACCAGTTGCTTGCCATACTACATTCATTTTAATTTGAGAAAAAATTTGAGTGAGTGAGACAAGTTTTTGTGGAGGTACTGTATATTTTGGAAGCAACTGCATGCAGATGCCCCTCCTTGACGTACATTCCATCACACAATGGCACATCAGTGAATTCTGTGAGACAACATCCACCAAGAAAGGGAATGACACCATGTAAAGTTGCCAACAGCAGAGTAGCACCAGGCACTGGTATTTGGTGTTGCCAGTAATAGATCAGCAAGTTTTAAAGTCTACAGCAGTGTTTAAAGCTTGCTCATTTCTCTATTGCACCAAAACACTGCAGTGCAAACTCCCCTTGCATTACTGACATGGTGTTGAAGGCTGCTGCCACAGCCTTGGTTTACATTTATCTTCAAAGCATAGAGTTGGTGGTGTGATGCCAGCAAATCATCTTTTGACACCACAAATGGAAGTTTTGTGGGCTTATGTCTGCAAAATGCACCAGATATGGTACCATTCACACCAAGGAAATTTCTCAGTGGCCTCCCCACTAGAAGCGTGCTCAGTTCATTCCCTTGCTAAACCCCTGTATCCTTGACTGCAGTGATTTACACCTACTTTCCCCTTGAGTATATAAGTCTCTCTCCCTGAAATGTTCATCTTGTTAATACCAACATAAGCCTAGATGATAATTTATTTGAGTCATAGAAATAATTCATTTAGACCCTAATGTGATTTTTCTATCAAGCCATGAAATCTGATTTTTTATCTGTCACCATGTCCAACTGATTGAATGTGTTTTCTGTCTTTGTGATTTACACTGTACCTAATTGTAGCATGAACAGGTTAGATTCTCAGAAATAACTAACAGGTGTACAATTATGTGCACTCACATTACTCCCATCTGGGTGATTTCACACTCCATATCCAAAAGCAACAGTTTATTTTTCTTTTTCGGCAAGTGGTAGAAAGCTAATTCAAGGTGGAATGTACCTTGCTGAAAATTAAACTGCAAAAAAGAAACCTCACTCTGATCTTAAGACAATGCTTGCTTCACGTCATAAAGTACTGTAGAAAGTTGTGAGTCAGTTGACTTCGTTATTTGTGTATACCATGAAGGGTATTTTAAAGAAAGATCAACATCTATGTAATTATCAGGAAGGTATAAGGTAGGATAATTATATCAGCAATAGTGTTCCAGTCAGTTTTCTATTTGCTTTAGGTGAACATACAGTACATGAGGTGCTGGTGACATGAAACTCACAAGATCATGAATAAAAGCCAATAACTTTGCTAATATGTATATAGAAAGAGTAATGAATTTATAGTACATTTTAATTCTGTGACTGTTTTCCTGTTGCAGTTGCTGTTGCAATTATGCAAAATACATAATTAACATTATATATGGAAATTGGAGACTTCAGTTTATTTTCGCATTTAACAAAATCTGCTCCCTAACCTGAATTTTGTCTTTAATTTTCCATATAGTTCTTTCCTAAAGTCCTTCTACTGGCAGTTTCTCTGTGCAGAGCTTTAGTACAGGCTGCCATGCATCTGAGTACCAAATAAAAGGGTCAGTTTGATCTCTGGGCGACTGTGGGAAGATGTGGCCTGCAGTGACTGGAAAACTAATAATTTTAAAGAAAGAGTTTAATTATATTTTTACTGGTTGTAAGGTATTGTCAGCTATCTCTTTTCCCTTTAAAGCCACCTTACTCACCTGTATCATTTGACATTGAATGCTACCTTGAACAGCATCTAGAAGTCTTCTTGCTGTCTTGCATCTTACTCAAGCATGTTAATGCCATACCTAGTGCCTTTAAGATAAGGCTTCCGTGTTCTTTGTCCTAGCACTGAAGAATATTTTGTCTTGTGGAAAAGCTGTTTATTCTGTGCTGCTCAACAAGAGGTGTGCTCCATGTGTTCTGAGCATTGAACACTCCCTTACTTCAGTTGTGTCACTGATTTCTCTTCTACAGGAAAGCCAGGAAAGCTACCTCCAGAAAATCATGACTTTTCTACTACTGTTAAATACTGCTATGAGAAATACAAAGTTCATTGTAAGAAAAAGATGTTCCTGAAACACACTATAAAAAGACACCCTGTGACTAGTGTAACTTTGGAAGCTGTTAGGATTTATGTTATTAACATATTTGATTAAACAAATTTCCAAGTAACTTTCACTGAGAGAAAGGAGCTGGCAGAGGCATATGCAGCAAATTAAAGAGGATAAGAACCTACAGGAAATAATACAACTCAGTCTTCAGTTTGTCCACAGGGGAACCAATCAACATTAATTAAATACTGACTTCATTATGAGGTGGACAGCAAGAGGGACAAAACAGAACAAAGTGCATGAATAAGGTACTTTTTAAGGGTCAAGAAGACTGAAAGGAAATTCCTCTTTCAAAAGCAAGAATTTGAAACATTCTTTATAGCGTCTACAGTACATGTACCAATTGAATAGATAACTTCAACATACTTGGCTCTTCCAGGCTTCGTAAAGATCAAAGAGGAGCTAAAATACTGCAAGACCATCAGGAGGTAGTTGAAAATGTATGGCTGCCCTCCAGAGATCATCACCTGGTTTTGTTCAGCAATAACTGATAATAACAGGCATTGTGAGAAGGCCAAGTGCATGTTCTGTCTGTTCAGTATTTTGCATATCATTCAGAAAAGGCTTTGAGAACAAGATGCTCTCACATGTTCCCTGGGATGAGTTTTCCCCTTTGAGTTATGCAAATCTCCTTGTGATCAAAGTGCTGAGTTACCTTAATTCTGCTGAGAGAGAACAGGATGGGGAATGCTCCACACTGGGCAGGTTTAGGCTTCTGAGTTTTACTAGGTGGACGAGGAGCTTGCCATGCTGACCAGGCATTCTCACATTAAGGAGAAAGACAAACACTGAATAAATATATATATACACACATATATATGTAATTATTTTTTTCTTTCTACTTCTTTTTTTTTAGCCAGTGTCTTTTCAACTGCTTAACTTGGAAAAAATTACTTAATCAGACTGTCATTTAGACAGCCCTTAGTGTCCAGAAGGATGAAAGGTCTACAGAAATGGTGCTTTGGTCAGATAAGAAAATAAATGGTAAACAAGAACAAGTGGAAGCCTGTGTCTCTTTTCTTTGGAAAGAGATCATGCTGCTGAACTAGCATAGAAACCTGGCATCACAGAGTCAGACAGCTTGAGATGGTAGTCATAGGTAAGATTTATCACAATCTGAGAGGTCATCACTCTATGACAGAGTAGCAGTACAATATATCAGGTACCAGAGTATGAGAGAAGCCATCAACAAATTCTGCCCCAACAGGTAAGAAGAAATGGGGAAAAGGCTTCAAGTTGTGAAAAAGGTGACATGAGTTAGTCTCTAATTCATAGCGTTACTAAGTAGCAGGCATTCACATCTAGACTTCTTTCAGGACTCCATCCAGCTTTGGTTACAGATAGCCCAGATCTGCCCATAACAAACAGCAAACTTTAAGGCAGATAGGTTACAGTTTTGTTTCAGTGAGCAAATTTTGGGACATCTGACACCATCCTAAGTCAGGGAGTGTTACTCTGATGCAAGTAAGTGTGTGGGGCTGTGGTAGGTGGAACTGGTATTTGTTTTGCTCCCTGGAGTCAAGCCTTTCCTAGCAGCACTGGCAATGGGCACCTTTGTGGTGGGTGCAAAGAGCAGAGTAACTGTGGGGTTGGTCAAGCACTAGTAGGTTCCAACAGGGCTGTATCCTCTGAGGCTGTGGTGGAGGATCTCATAGAGGGAGGTTGTTTCCTGGATCTCCTGCCTGAGGACCTACTCTTTCCAGCTCCACAAATTGCAATTCCTCCCTCATTTAAGGGTAAAGTAACCCAGGTAAAGTAACAGCTACAAGGTACTCATGATAATTTGGGCCAGGCTTTACATTGCTGCAACTGTTTCTGTGTCTCGGAGAGCCTTTCAGGTCACATTTATTTATCAAACTCACTCTCCCTAAATTAGTGCTGGTATAGACTTTCAACTTATTCTAAGTACAAAAAGAGAGAGGTCCAAAGAAAGCACTGGTTATTCGTTTTGGGGGGATTAAATAGTATGAAAAAAATTCCTGGTTTCAGAAGAATAGGAGGCTTATGAGTAAGACAGTCAGTAAAATATCCTGTCACAAGAGAGAAAGCAGATGTATGAATACATCCAAGGAACTGGAAATGAACTGAGTGGAATGTGACAGTCAGTACAATCACATATATTTTAATTCCTCACCTTCTGAATAGCTAGGTCTTGTGTTGTATTTCAAACTTTAACACATCTTCTGCTACCAACTTGTTGACTGGCTTTGCTCAGGAACAAACTGAGGTCCATAAGGAGGTTTTTGTGGTTATCACAGGTCCAAGATGAGTTATAGAAATACATTGTGTCCAGAGGGGGACAGATAAAGTCTGATGGATGGAACAGATTCACCAAATAAAGTGGAGTTTCATGTTAATGGCAGTAACAAGGAGGACTTAGAAAGGTAATACTGCTTCACTCAGCCCAGAAAAAGGCAAAGGCATGGCCCTGGCTCTGAAGAGACAGGACTGCAGGAACACATTGTATAACCCTATTTGTTCAAACTGATGGCTGTTCAAGGAAGGAGGAGCAAATTGTGGTTGAGATGGAGCAAGAAAGCCTGATCATTGTTTTTCATTGTCACACCACACCTTACTTCACTGTGTCATGAAAGCAGTGTGATTTGGGGTATGGTAGAAATGAAAGTTGAGCACATGTCCAAACCAACTCCAAGGACGAGGGACATCCACCATCTATCACATGTGTAAAATCCATGCTTGACCATACAAGTTTACACTTTGAAGAATGTCCATGGGCAAGGCTACTTTCACCTCTGCCTCCAGGTTGAAGGGAAGTACAGGGAGACACAAGCCTATGCAAACCTAGGTTTCAAGCAGATCTTCCTGAGGGATTGCTGAACATTCCTTGGAATTCTTGTATCTATTCATACTCGCTTTAGGAAGGGATTGCAATAGCCTCAGCCTTGTATCTAGGTATGAGTCTTCAAAAGCACAATATGAACACTGTGTGATACTAGTTACAGGGAGGAATTCACACAGGATGTTTGTGGGACACATGAGTCTATTAATTTGATATAGATCACAAATGCTACTTTCTTCTTCCAGCATGGATGTAAACCTATTTCTTGGTCTGTCTGTTGGTAAAATAAGGTTACAGGTTACCTCTAACATGTGGGAGTAATAAGTCTCTAAGTAAATGATGCTTACAAAGTGCTTTGCATTTTTTTAAAGGAACGTGTTGTACAAACACAAAATATTTCACTCAAACATTATGTAAAGGTTGTATTTATAAATGGTGTGCAAGTGGGCAACAAATGATTAACAGATGTTATAGCCATGTTACAGAGATTAATGTATTCTAGATGGTTATAAACTATCTATGGAGGAGTTGTACTCTTTAAGGATCTAAAGGTGTAGATTAACTATGGATTAAAATGTCAATCATGTGTTAAACTCATTTATAAGTGTAGCCTTAGGAAAAGAAAAAGTGAATATTCTTTCCATGAGGGTTCATTCATGGGAAAAGAGTAACAGTAAATCAAGCCTGTCATTTCACTGTTACAAACAAGATGGAGGAAAAACATTACTTCTTTTAAGATTCTTCTAAGAATTCATATAATGGAAATTGCACATTTTAGAATTTCTCTTTTCTTAGTCTGAAAAAAGACTAAACTCCCTTATGCCTACAGATTACATTCTTTGTGCTCTTTTCCCATGCAACTACTAAAGTGAGTTTTTATAACATTCTCTTCAAAAACTGCTACAGAGCAAAAATAAGATTTGTATAAAAATACAAAAAAAATTACTTCAAATTATTCAACTTCCCCAATGACCTAACATTAATGAAACTAATAAATAATGTGGTAGCAAAAGCAGTCTTTGTATCCAACTATTGTATTTAATGTCAGCCTTTGTCAGCAATGCTGCTCCAATCCAACAACTGTTACTTAAACACTTCTAACTTTCTACTGCTTTTAAGTAATCCTGTGAGAACAATTCCTCCAGCTTTGCTAGTTATTCAGTATTCAGCTTTATGTTCCCATCTTCTGTCTTTATGTCATTTTCATAATTCCTAATTTTTTCAGAAGCATTGTTGTGTGCTCATTGTCATTTAGTAGCCACTGTACAAGACCAGGAAAGCAATCTTACCGTTGTTGACCCGGTGCAAGTCCAGAATAAGTCAATACAGGTACAGATGGTGTGACACAACAGCATAGAAAGTGTCCATAGAGTCTAGCTTTCTTCTAAATAACCTTTTAAGCCCTGTTTTCTGCCTGGTTCTGTCCATGGGGGTGTGGGTTGTTCTATCAATAATCATTACTACCATGCTCACCCCACAGGGGTACTCTCAGTCAGCGGTAGAAATCAAATTGTCTGATGTCTTGCCTAGTTTAATAACCTCCATTTACATATGTATTTTATTTCATGTTTTAATTAATCAGGGTCTTCGCCCACCCCCATGGCATGCCTTGTGTTTCAGAAGTAACAAAAGAAACTGTATCAAATCAATATATTCCTAGCTGAGAGGCCAACTCCATCTAAGGCCTTAGACCCACTGGGCATTGGCTTGCTGAGTGTAACCTGAAATCTTAAAACACTTTCTAGACTAACATTAAGGTACAAATGAGGGCTGGTTTGTCTCTCAAGTCAACACTTAAAATGAAAAAGCTGATGATGTTTTCATTGAGGTGGAAAGAGTGACAGACAGCCTCTTGACAGAGGATTACCAGGAGAGAGAAAACAGAGCTAAGGTTCTGTTTTCACTTTCCAACTGCAGAGTGAAGGAGGGAGGTCAGGGGGCTGGGAAGGAGGTTGAGAATAGGGAACTACATTTTTCCCTGTGTTTTTTTGTTGGGCTCAGTTACACATATTTCACCATGTCTAAATTAAAAGACCTATATTCTGCTGATGGATGGGCAGTAGGTTTTGCATGGAATCACAGGAACTCTCAGGATAACATTGGCAGTACTCTGGCCAAAGGGAAATTGACATTATAAGCTGACTGTTAAGCTTCTCTTCCAGTTACAGACTGGGATTCAATCCACTCAGGCTCTTTTTGTACTCACCTTTCTGCATCCAAACATTTTAGATGTCTTTTAAGGCCCAGCCCTCAACAAAGTACTTAAAGACAGAGGAAGGAAATTCAAACTAAATTCCCCTGCAAAAGCTAGAAATGGGGGGAAAAAACAGTTCACACATCACTAGGAAAAAAAAGTAGAGCTAGTTCTGGGGTGCAGCTGAGTGCTCTGAGTTGTACCTCTGCCAGCAGGAATAACTATTCCAGCCAGGTATAGGTCTTCCCTAGGCCGAGGGGGCAACCATGAGAAATGACAGCAAACATCCACACTTACAGTATTGTTAAGTGTAAACAAGGGGAAGTTTTCTAATAACTCACATCCTTGGCAAGATGGAGGCCTGCTCCTAACCCACTCTGGGGTCAGGCTGTCCTCTTTAACAGGAAGTTGTAATAACTTGCCATATCACTGCTGCAGTCCATGTATCAGGATCAAGCTACACCTCTGTCCCTCTAGATTTCTGTATTTCCCTTGCTCTGATATAGTATAGGATTCCCATAAGTGAGACCTCTGACCCCAGTATTTCTAAGAGGAACAACTTTGTGGTCTCTGATGATACTAATGTTTCTGAATGCTAGGCCATTCTGTGGATGTAAAGGGGACCTAAAGGACAAGACAAAGCAACTATCCTCTCAGTGACCTTCTACTCTTTTGCTTCTTGGCTGGTTTTGCCTAGATACCTCTGGACAGCAGTAACAGGAGTGAGATAATTGGATGTCTGCACAGCCAAGGCACCTATTTTCAAAAGAAAAAAATTACTACTACTTTCTGAAAATCCTTTTTAGGGTCCTTTAGGCTGGTCTTCCTACAATTCCTGCCATCTCCTGAAAAGAACCCATCAAAATAGAATTACTCATCATGTCTGACAAACTTTGGCCTGGTTCATCTCTGCAGTCTCATAGCCAGAGTAAACGCTGCAAAAGACCCACCACACACATGATCCAGCAACGCCTTTCTCCACTATATTTTTGCTGTTTGGTAGCTGAAGTCCAGGGACTTCTGTCCAGATATAGAATTGTTCTAGTTGGAAGTTGTATCGTCTGATACATATATTATCTGATTATATACCAAAGGTGAGTAAATGCTATAGGCTAAATGTTTTCCTGATGCAACCTGGTAACAGTCAGCAGAATTAGAGTAGAGGTGTTTATGGCCATGAGAATTTTGAGACGTCTTTCCTGCCTGTCGAGGAATGACATGAGTATGAAAAGTTGATGTGCTTCACTGAGTCAAGCCAAGGCTGAGGAACCTGTGACTGGGAACATCTGGGAGACAAATTTATTCATCTTAACATACATTAAATGCAGCCTACATTAACCCCTCAGAGGAAGTGCCTGCAGAGGCATGGTAAAGGTGGTTTTGCCTGTGCAAAATGTTTGTAGTGAGATGTTTTTTTTCCCAGTGCTTGAGCCATGTACCCTCACCATCACCATATATAGTCATAGTACCAAACCTATTGTAAAATGGAGCAACAGAGCCTTAGTATCAGGATCAGTCTTTCCTTGTATCTGTTTTTCACAGCACAGGCATTAAATAAACTACTCCTTTTGATGGCTTAATCACAATATTTCACAGCTGGAGAAAACATACACTAGTGTCTCCCTTTGGTCCATGATGTTCAGTATCCAACAGTTTTTAAACTTAGACCCCAGGTACTGACCGTATTTTCTGTGTTCCTTTACAGGAGGTCAAAGATCCATTCCGGACATTTCAGAGTACAGTTACTCTGAAATTAAGAAGGTGAAGGAAACCTACTACTAGTATAAACAGAGCTATTTTGTACTCACTCAGTGCTACATCTCTAAAAGCCCTGAGGAGTAAAATTAAACAAAATTATGGTGATACTGGGACATAACTTTGTTTTCAGCAGAAGTGGTGTGAGGACCTTGCACCCTCAAAATGGGTTATTGCTGCCCTTGTTTACAGGTTCATGAGGAGGAAGCAGCTGTTGCAAACCTTATTTTTGCATTTAGTATGTTCCCAGGCCCCATACAGAGCAGCACTAGAGGAAAGGTAATTCATAAATGCAGATGTGTGTTTGCTAAATATTGAGGGGGCAGGAGAAATGGAAATTGGTGTGCAATGGAAATTGCATGATATGAATGTGCACAACTTCTGCATTTGTTTGGGAACTGACAAGAGGTCAGAAGAAATCTCTTTAGGGACATGGCTAGGGACATTTAAAAGGACT
>WAAB01003584.1:1432-29492 GCA_013389865.1 Piaya cayana | reverse complement strand
CTATGATTCTATGATTCAATCAATCAGGAACACTGAATTACAGGATCCTGTAATCTAAAGGAGGAAAGGATTATGTGCGTGGGAAGAAACATCCAAGGGAACATTAGCAAGTTTGCAAGCCTGCACATGGATATAAAGGTAAAAAAAAACCCTTAAAAAAATCAATTCCAAATAAAACAAATTAAAAAAAAAAACAACCTCAGAATCTACAGAACAACCCTCCCCTCACGCGCTGCAGACGGACATAACATGAAAATGAAATTATGAGAATTTTGCACCTGAACTCCTACAGTATTCTTTAGCACTCAATGCTCTTATACTGTCAAGTGATAGTGAAAATATTGACTGAAAATCAAATTTATGCATAAGTTTTAATCAGATGCTGCAGACCTCTGGAATGATGTATCTTATGATGTGAAACTCAGCTGGTCTTGCCAGTTGAACAACTAGGGAATTTCCAAGCTGCTGTCTTCCTCCCTCCCTCTCTTCCTAGATGGCTTGGGCAATACTTCATTATGCAAGCTTGGAAGCAGAGTACCACCCTAGGGTGCTATCATTTAAGACAGAAAGTCAGGTTCCTTATATTTCTCAGAATGGAAACATCTGCTTATTGGTTCCTTGCTATTAGATTACAGAACTGAGAGGATTAAATCGTTCAATTACAACTAATACAGTTTATTAGTTGCTGGTTTTAAATGCAACCATAAAAAAAAAAGCTTAAGAACTTGATATTTATAAATATCAAAGTTTTTTTCTCTTCTCTGCCCCCTAGGATATACTTCATTCCTTCACTCTTGCTATAGAAAGTCAAAAAAAGAAAAGCCAAAGAAGGCGAAGTAAACTGCACTTTAAAGCACAAAATAATGCACTTAATGACATGTTAAAAAATGGAAATGGATATAGATCTTCCCAGGATTACCTTCTTAAACCATTCACAAGTTCTGCAAACGATTTTTCCCAAGCATACATCTTTATTATCTTCATACCACTTATGACTTCATTCATGGTCCTAATCCTGACATCTGTTAAGGTCGCTGTTTTGCTTCTGTAAACAGCACAAAGTAAAGATTCTCAGATTCTCAAAAGAAGACAGACTATTAACAATCACATATCATGCACATATTAATGAAGTTTTTGCTTTTAATTATAAAGGGGATTAATATAATTGTAACTGCATTAAAGAGTCTTCCTGAAACAGTATTTCAAGATACTCAAGCTGACCCATAGCAGATGGATTTGATATGTCTGTATTGCTAGTACTCCCTATTCTCAGCATATTGTGTGTTGATTCAATGTTCAGAATTATATGTCAGCTTGTGCAAACATACAGTACTCCTTAAACAAAATATTTGTGTATGAAAATGCTGCAATTAAAAAAATTACAAATACTCAATTTAGACCCAAACAAAATTCAGAAAATTACTTTTTGGAATGGCCATAAAATGCTAAAATAACAACCCTTCTCATAAGGGTCTTTTGATGCTGTGAAAGAAACCGGCCTCCATTTGCCTTTTTTTAAGATTAACACTAGTTAAAGTAAAGATTACTTAGCAACAGTACATGAAATGAGCTATAACTGAGGAAAGCTAATCTAGATATGGTTCTCTATAATAAGTATTACAATTACCATTAATCATTAGTTGTAATTAACACTAAAGTACATTTATCTATTTTAGTCCCATATTATGTTTGCACTGATGAACAAACTGGAATATATATAAAATTAAATAATAAAGTTGCAGTTTCAATTAGGAAACACGCACAAATACACTTTGTACATAGTGAGCTATGGCAGGCTTTACTTTGATAAAACATACCTTTTCCTGCTAAATTACTTATTTCTGCATACATCAATGAAAAATATGATTCAGAAATAATTTTTTTTCTAAAGGCTCGTTAGAATGCGTTGCTCGGTTTAGTCAACCTGTTCCTTGTAAGATTTCTGATTCTCTAATAGAAATAGCTAGGTTTAAAGCACTTAAGCAGAAAGAATTTCAGGTGTTTGCTTGTCATTTTTATAAAACTTCTTGGGACCAGAGTTCCATAAATGCTGGTGGAAGCAGGGTGTAAGAAATATTTATACAAGAAAACAGTCTTAGGAAGAATTAAGACTGAAGAAGATAGCTTAGCCTAAACCATCCATACTGACATGGAATGAAATTATCTTTGCTAGATCCTCTTCTCCTCGTTCAAAAAGAAAAACAGACCACTACTGCAAAAGGTAAAATTTAGGATGTTTTTCATGTCTCTGTAGCAGCAAAGAATTCTCACCTGAAATCTTTTGAAAGGGTCACCTTTCACCTAACTTCCAGACTTCATCTTCCAATAACAGAAGGCTGAAGATGATTCAAATGAAACGGAGGTTTCTTTTTTAAATGGTGTGATCAAAAAGGCTATAGTTCTCATTAACCAGGTTTTTAGTTTTACCGCTGAAATGTTATCATAGTAACCACCCTCTTACAAATTGTTTTAAAATGTTCAAGACACTGGGGAGGGAGTATTTTTCTTCAGGTTAAACTCCACTACCTTACAAAAAGCACAGTTTACACATACATTAACAGAAGCCACGGTCTCAGAAATACTGTATAAAGGTTTAAAGCACTCAGACTTCCAGTGCCCTGGTAGCAATTTACAGCAGAGGAAGATGTGTCCCCAGTTTTATAAGTACTAAGTACCTAATGCATGCAGATCAGGACAACTGGGAAACACATGGTCACACAGCATGCTTAAGAGTGCAACAGGAAATAAAACATGAAAATTCATCAAATGTATCTGAACTCTCCTCTACAATACTAATAATGATTCTAAATTAAGCAAGCTGCAAAATTCCTTTTTGCAGACACATTCGGTAGGTTTTAATTACGTCTGATATGACAGTTCCACAAAGTTATTTTCTTAAATGTAAAAGGGCTTTAAATGAGAATATTGCAGTTGCATGGCTAAGCACTGAAAGGATTGAGCTCTCATAAATAAAAAGTCTTCAGTCCAATAGTTGAACTATTTCTCAAATAATAGATCATGTCATGCGTATTTTGGAAAACTTCTAGCACAATGCTAAATAACAGCACAAAACAGTTGCCACACTGAGCATGCCTGGATTTTAGCAAAAGCCTTAATCCTTAAATTACTTCTTTATAGGCTGATTTTCTTAAATCCATGTAGATTCCCAGAAATTGCCACGTGAACACACTCATTGCTACAGAGCTGGAATTCATTTCAGTTTTTCCCTTAACTCTCTCTGTTCGCTGCAAATTTCTACTCACATATACAAAGATCTGTGCACACAGACAAGTACAAGTTTTTCTGGTTAACGTTTTTTTTCCTGTGCACTGCATCCAAACGAGTGGCTACTAATGAATGGGGGAAAAACCCAAACAGCATTACACTGCCACTGATTAACTTTTAAAATACATACCTTCGAGAAGAGTTTTTTGTCACCTTGTTGTCTGACCCTGGACAAGTCACTTAATCTCTTTGTGCCTCAGTTTCCCATCTGTAAAATGGGGATAATAATGCTTACCACCATGGATAAGGCACTAGTTAAGAGCTAAGTGTTTTAACCATTGACTCAAAGCTCAGAACCTCAAAACTTAAAACTCAAAACACCCAACAGTGAAGCAGCTCAGTACTTTTGCAAGTGTATCACACATGCAGTGAAAATGCACATGCAGAAGATATCAATCAGAAGTGTTTCACAAACAGGTTTTATAATAAAAAAACAACCCTAAACATCTGACAGAGAACATTTAATGGCTCATTATTTGAGAAATAGCACTTGTGCATAATAACTGAAGACTACCACAGTGGTTACAAACAGAAGAAAATCTGAGTTGTTCTCATTTTCCAGTTATCGGCTCTCTCTTCCTACCTAGCCATGCAATAGCAATGCCAGTCTCATTACCTCCAGAAAGCCTGTCTTAAAATACAACTTGAAAACAAAAGTAACTCACTAAAAAAAAGTTTTATTTGTCCAAAGAGCTAGAAGGAATCCATTCACCCTAAATACAAGTACAACAAAGAAGCATAACATCACTAAGGATATGTACACGCAGTAAAGGAACAGTAAATTACCACTTAGATGCAAAAGCCATTTATAAACTCATGATGTAAACAGAATGTAATTAATTGCACAAGGAAAAGTGAGGAAGCAAGAACACTGAAGATAATTCAATACTCTCACTTGAGGCAAGTCTTTTTTTTTTTAGGAGGAAGGCACCAATAAGTTAAGTTTGACCAATAATGGAAAATTACTGCAAACTCATTTTACATTGCCTAGAACATTATGGTTAGAAACCTCATAGCTGGCACCAAAACTACCATTATAATTTTGTTCTTCCTTTCTCTCTCAGTTCCTTCCCCTTTTTCCTCTCTGTATCTCCATCTTGGATGAGTGGGAACAACTTTCAGAGCTTTCTGCTGCAACTCCTGTATTACCGCAGTAAGTTAAACTCATGTCAGAGCTGAGAGTAGTGCCTTTGTAGTAAACACTCCCTAAGTATCAACTTAGGAGGGCAAAGCTCAAGGAGTTACACATTCTATTCAAGACCTACAGCAAGGTAGCTACAGAAGTAGCCCAAGGCTTTTAATATACTGGACAGCTAATGATTAGCAGATATTTTCAGCATATCTGGAAGACATATCACCTCCAGCCCCTAAACAGGAGTTTAGAAATCGCACATTAGCAACTATGAAAAACACTGACAAATATAAAAGTCAAATCAAAAAGACTCACCAGACAGAAGCTGATCTCAGAGCAGTAGTCCACCTCCATATGCATATTTTAACACAGACAGAAAATACCTACAATCCCACACATGCAACCTTACCTTAGGGAAGAAAAAAGCCTCCCAATGCAGGTCTGGACAGGAAGAAGAATAATCAGAACTGCCATTCCTGCAAGACACGATGGGCCTATCTCCATCCAGAGAAGAACTGTTACTGCTACAGCTTGAATTGGTCCAGCCCATAAGAAGTGCAAGAAAATCGTTACCTAGGTAATAGTTCAGAAACAAAAATTAGCTTCTGGACTTAACTAAAAAATTAGACGCTAATAACACAATATTGAGGAAGCATCTTTTCCTACAGCAGGTACTGTGCCATCGAGTTAGAATTCTGCACCAGATTCAGAGGTCTAAACGTACATGGAGGTGCCTAACCTCCAGAAAGTATGCAAATTACTACATTGATTTTGTTTTATCTTCATGCACCAACATTTCTCTGAGCTTAGGAAAACTGCAGGAAAATTCTGAAGGGGGGGAGAAGTACAAGAGTTTAACAGAATATTTCTCTTCTACGATGTCCAAGAAACAACTAGAAAAAACGTCCATAAAAAACATTTAATCATCAGTTGAAAACAAATACATCTTAATACAAATCCCACAACTGCTTCAGCCCCTTAGAAAGACCTGTAAAACTTACCTGATCAAATTTGTTCACATCATTTGACAGAAGATTTACTATCTGACCAGTGGTAGTTTTTGCCATAGCTACATTACTGAGACGAAGTGCCTAAAAAAGTCAGAATAGACTTAAATTGTCATAGCTTAGAGACCACAATAAGCCTATACACAGAAGACTCAATATAAAAATAGAATACCAGGGAAAAAGCCTAAGGCACATTTCAGCTTTTGTCTGAGAATACATGGGCAGAGTTCTAGAAAGTTAGTTAACATCTAAGTTAGGTTAAATATTCCGAAGAAAGTCCTGAAGAAAAGAGTATTTTTAAAAAGTATTTAAAAAAGAAGGACTGAGAGAACAAAAGTGCCATAGCTATTTTCATATCTGAGGTGAGTAAAAATAGCAAGTTATCAAAACTAAACAAAACAGCCTGTAACTTTTCAATTGCTCTTTCCCCAGATTATAAGCATCTGTTCAAAACAGGAAGAGAAAAATCTACCTGAAGACCAGATTAAAGTCAGGAAAATGTTCAGCCAATTGAAAGAACTCTGTTTTGAATAAGATTCCTGATAGAAGATTAAAAAAACCCCAAGAGATTCATTTCACACCATCAGTTCTTGCTAACACCACAAACTGCTTTGCAAATCAGAGTTAACATCCCTTTACAAACTAATATTTCCCTTGTTAATAACTCTTGTAAAATTGTAATGTAACAGAATTATACTAAATAAAGTTTAGCACACACTATGAAAAGCAACGAGATTAAATACCAAATAATTTTATAGGTTAATAAATAAGTTAAAAGTAGTACGCAATTATAAAATAACCCCCAAAAATCTGGAAAGTATGTAGTCTGAACACTACTGAAAAGATACAAACTGAAACAACTCAAAGATGCAGACAGCAGACCCTGCTTCCTTCTACATCCGCTAGAAAGAAAACACAGTTTTGCCATACAACTAAAAAAAGTCCACAAAACTTGTTATACATTTTCCTGTAACATTTTCCTGTTCACTCCTCAAAAACATTTCATATTTTTAGCTGTACTGTACCCATCTGTACATATTTTTAAGCTGTACTTCTCCCTCTCCACACAGTTTTTAGAATTCCTTTTTGGTCAATAATCTAACCTGAAAAGCCCTAATTATTTCAAAAATACTTTGTTCCAGTATTTTAAATCAGCAGTAAGAAAACAAGACATCAAAATACTACTCAAAGAATCATTTCGAACAAAATGCCTTACATTTCTAGCACACAGCTGTTGGGTTACAAAGGTATAATCACAGGGAGATCCCCAACCCTCACTGTAATCAGCAGGCAGAATGTTTAGAACGACACTAAGAAATTCTTCTGATATTCCAATAACAAACCTAGGATACTGCATGTGTGAGAGACAAGATTTAATTATTTGAGAAAATCATTGCTACATTCCCTGTCTTCGTCTCTCATACATCTGAAATCCCCTTAAAAGCTGCCTGCAGGTAATGCAGACACAGCACACACACATTTCTATCATGTCTACTTCATACCACAGATTAAGGTTGATAAGCTCCTAGAAAAGCTGTTCGATATCCATAGAACATATTAATAAGACTTCAAGTGATACATGTTTGAAGAAGTTGCCCACCAGGGTGTGTTTACAGCACCTACCACTACTTGACTTCTTTACAGTGCAGACATATCTGCTATTTGAGGTCCACCTGAGCCACTCAGGAGAACATACTACTGGTGGTATCATGGCAGTGGTTCATAGCCTGGGTCTGTCCCAGACTCGTCACCTCCACTATCTTTCTGACTTCTTCTTAGCTATTTCAGAGAGTTGGTGAAAAAAGTCTCAAAATGTACTAGCCCAGTTCATTCTGACCAAGACAGTCACAGACAGAACCATGCAACAATCTGAGGCAAAAGGAGGGTGCTCAACTGTGACTGTTTTGTCTTCTCAGGGAAGAGATGGCCATTCCCACTGTCAGCGGCAATGCAATTTTAGTCTTCCCTTCCTGCTTCAAAACTACTTATGAAGTAGCACTAGCTTTGGGGATGTTTGTTTGTTTAAAGTGAAATCAGTCTTACGTTTTCCTAGCTGAATGGATTGTCTGGACTGTGAGTATACAGAAGGAAATGGAAATGTTGAACGCAAAACAACAGTTTTACTTATGGAACTGATTTTTACCAAGAAGTCCCATTTAAGTATTTTTCCTTTCCACTACATCCTAAGTGTAACACCGTATTAGCTGCTATGAAGAAAATTAACTCTATTCCAGCCAAAGCCAGTACACTGTGGGTTTAAAAACTGCTTTGATCGTAACAGTTATAAATTCACTCTGAAGAGAAGAAGTACTGCTGAAGATTATCAAGTGCCACACACTTATTAAAAAGTAACTGTAGTTTGAATTTATGTTTTATTTTATATTTGACAACTATCTATGCTTTTTCAGCACAAAGAGCTGCCTTATTTTTTGTCTATGAATTTTACACACAGGTCTATTTCCCCACAAAGCACCCTTTCTCAATAGGTTTTAATTTCAGGAACTGATGAGAGTAGTTTGTACGCTTGATAACTTAGATTAAACTCCTCCTGCCCCGATGTTAGTTGTGCAAGCCCAATTTCAATTCTTTAATCATTATTTATTTTCTGTACTCCCATCTTAGTGTTTTAATCTCTCCCTGCCCCCAACAGTTAATTCAAAAGCACATTAGGAAGGGAGAATTGACAACAGAAAGGAATAGCGTAACTGTTCAATCAATAACTCCTGACAGCTTTATGACTATTTTATATTTTAACCAACTACTCCACAGCTTAAACTGCTTTAGTGTTTATTCTGAACTTCCAGGAACTTCTAGAAGTTGAGTCTTCCAAAAAAAAGGAAAAAAAAAATCAGCCTCACATAAATAGCTTTCGGTTTTAAAACATGAGATTGTGAATCATGGGGCAGATTCCATTTTCATTTTTGTAACAAGCTTCCTGCATGGATACCTAATACTTCTTACTGATCACAAAACATCCTGGAGTTTCAGTATAGGGTTTTTTTAAGAATGATGAGCATTTGAAGTTTCCTGCTAAGGATGCTCTCTCATCCAACCCACCCATCCTTGAAAATCTAAGTTTTTATTTACTACAGCAATTAATGAGCTCTGCAAAAGTGCTGGTACATTAGCATCCAGATTCTTTCAAAAGGACATACAAGGATAAAGAGAAAGTGCAACCTATCTATAAGCCTCAGATGCTGAAGATAAGCTATTAGAAAGATTTATTGTTCTTCTGTTGTGACCTTAGCTTTTACCCTCGGGAGTAAACATTTATGAAATAAGGGAAGCTTAATTTTCCATTTAATCACATCTCTAGAAATAAAGGTCCGTATTTCAGACATTTATTTTTCCAAACTTCTAAGCTAATATCAGCACAGTAACAAACAACATTGTTACATACATATTTCATGAATTTCAAACTGTTATGATAATCACTTTGGCAAATTAATACCTTAGAGAGATGTTTATGTACAAGAAGGCAGTGTGCCATGTTAGAGATGAGCTCCCAGATGATAATTTCCCAGGTATCAGAAGAGGGAGGAGAATAAATATGCGCATGAAAAAACAATCAACACTTTCAATGTGGCCATTTTTACTCTTCTCACTTTACCGCTTTGTCCAAAACCTTCATACAACCTATACCAGTAGCACAAGTGTTTCCCTTAAGTGAATGGTACCTATGTTTAGTGGTTAAAATAACAAGGATTTCTTTATATTCTAAAGAAACTTTACAATTCTGATCCTTCAATGAAACTTCTTTGCTGAGGTAACAATTGGCAGATCACTATTCTAGCAGTACTAAAGCAAGAAAGATAGGGTATTTTCCCCTCCAGCATCGCCAGCATGGCTTCCTGCTTGGAAGTGGAGACAGGCTGAGTGGTTCAGATATTGCCAACAGCTTCAGAAGAGGGAAGCAGACGTTTAGAACTGGGTTGCTTTCTCCTCAGAGCACACCAAGGCCAGCATTTCATCCTGGATGTTGCTCAATTACTTCCTGTAGGTAATATCCAAAACTTCTCTTGTTCCACTTCCCATCTAACTGCAGCCTCAGCTCCATCTGTAGTTGAGGTCAGGTTTTTTTTTATCAGAACACAGAGACAGCAACAAAACATACAACCCTTCTCACACTTCACTGGCTTTAGTGAAGGAATACAGTGCCCCCACAGTAAAACCAGTAACTGATGGTAAAACAATCTCTACTTTACCTTTAGATTTCATCTTGATTCTGAACAGTCTCTCCTGCGTCTATTCCCTTCTCTCTTTGCCCCCAAATAGAGGGGATAGTAAAGGGACCTGTCTGTGAAGAGGCCTAGCATCCTCACTCACATGGAGGGAGCAGGAGCAGTACCACAGTACTGCTGCCTCTCCCTGAGCTAACAGGATAGACAGACGCCCTGAGAGAGTGGGGAAGCCTCTCTGACCTGCAAAGAAGGCCACTCTTACCCCATACAACTGAGAGTGCTGAAGCAAATGACAACAGCCAAGCATATTACCCTCGCCAGGGATGAACCTGCAGGACTCAGTAGCTGCTGGCATCCCCTGTGAGCTCTGCCCCTCTCCTGCTGTACACTGATTGCTTCTTACTACTCCAGCACACAACCATTCCACCAGCAATGGTGGGGAGCATGAGAAGGTAAAAAAAAAACAGCAGCTCCTCCTAGGTTTTAGGGCTATTTAATTCCCCACCTTCACTCAGAAGACTGAGGCTGTCATTCAGACACCAAGATCAAAAGCACATATATACATTTCAGCTCTGACATTAGCGTGCATTATATTTCTATAAATGAGTAGCTTCAATGGAATTGCAAACACAAACAAAAACTGTATTTTTAAACTCCTCTAATGAAATAGCTGTGAAATGTCAAGCTACATCTGTAGACAGGTTTGCTTACCTTTCGATAAATCATATGACACATGGCTACCCTCAGCTTCATGCCAGCCCGCTGTACATGATAGAAGTATAAGTGGTGCATTATAGCTAGAATAAGTGTGCACACAGACAGAGCAGCTGCGTAGCAATATGCAAGCTTCAAATCTGAGGACTCATAGTTTTCAAAATAATTAATAATTTTCCCCAAAAATATTGGCTGAACTATTTTGAGGGTTTCCTGAAAGAAAAAGAAAGGGAAAAAGTATTAAAAATTACACACCACACCATGATGCCCAAGTTTGTAAGCAGACAGACAAGAGCCAAGTACTGCTGCAAGTCATATCCCCTATTATTTTGTCTTTATCGCACTCTAAAATGTCAAGCTAATTTTTACCAACACATAATCCAAAAGAAATATGTTCCACATTAAAATTTAGCTAAATCTTTAAAACAGAACTCTCTCAATTACCAACAAAAACTTCTGTGTATAAATGAATGAATATGTATTATACTTTAAAGATGACTGTGTATCTTTTATGCCATCTACATACATAGTAAAAGTACCTATGGGGCACCCCAGTCAGACACACAAAATACAGCTAAGCCTTACAAACCAAGTCAGTGGCTTGTATGGTCTCAAAAATATCGCACCAAAACCAGTTTTTTGTTCCACATCCATAATCCTGCAGTTACAAGTAAATTTTTCAGTCTCTATGGGGTCATAGCTCTGTTTCACTCTCCTGAGAGCCCACATGAATATTACAAATTCTCTGAACAGCCCAGTGTGAAGTTGTCAGTGTGTATCGTATAATCTAAGAGGCCAAGTTTCACAGTGCTGCTAGTCAAGAAGCCTGTTGTGTGACATTTTACACCACTTACCTCAATCATTGTGAAAATTCCAAAAACTAAATAGGATTTCCAGTAACAAAGAATAATGGCTTTTGTTAAATGTGGTGTTTTCCCTCTCTTTTTTGCTTTCTGCACCTCTTTATCCCAGTACCTGGAGGAGAGAAGTAAAAGCAGAAGGCAATTGCCTGGAATAAAATACTTTCAGATCACTTTTATACAACTACAACAACAAAAAAGCAGTTAACAGATAAGTCATATTTTCTCACTTGCATAAACACATAGTATTACAAGCCTATTTGCAATTGTATAATCACAGACAATTCACCACTGTTGATTATTATGCCTTTGAGGTATTTGCAGATGAGGAACTCTTTTCCTCTCAGTTCAGAGAGCCACTCACCTTAGGTAAGAGCCTATTATTATATCAATCTCTGACTATGGACTAAACTGAACCAGCATGGAGTGTCTTTATCATCTTATATACTCTGCATTTTCTGGCCTCTTCTCCCAAGTGACAGGGGACAGCATGAGAGGGAATGGCCTCAAGTTCTGCCAGGGGAGGTTTAGGCTAAACATTAAGGAAAAAATTTTTCACAGAAGGAGTCATTGGGCACTGGAACAGGCTGCCCAGGGAGAGGTTTGAGTCACCTTCTCTGGAGGTGTTTAAGGGACAAGTGGATGAGGTGCTGAGGGGTATGGTTTAGTGTTTGATAGGAATGGTAGGACTCCATGATCCAATGGGTCTTTTCCAACCTGGTGATTCTACGATTCTCAGAAAGGTTGTTATGCACAACCCTTTCTCATGTCTCACTCTTTCTTTTCTCCACCATGTGCTTTGATAAGGATGAGCAGATATGGCACAAGAGCAGAGGGAACTGTCTGCAGCAGTTTTGTCACTTAACACTCCACACATCTCTCTGAAGGCAAGGATTACAGCAGCACAGTGGCAAAGACTGTGCTTTACATTATGACGTTTTTGGTCACAAGCAGAACAACATCTGTTCACATAAAAATCCAAGACTATATTGACAAGCATGATTTTCACAACAAAGTATGAGAACTTAAGCAGACTTCTTAAAGCATGCTGCTATCAGACGAGATACTCTCCATTGCTTCTGGAGGCGAAACATGTTCTACCAGACCCTCTGACCTTGCTAGTTTGAAGGCCGAAATGAGTCTAAGGCATGAAAACCAAACTATTTTGCAACAAAGTACACACGTTTGAAGTTAACAGTATGGATAATAAGGCATTTTTAAATTTAGTTTTACCCTATTTTTTGTTGCAAGGATTGAGTTATTGTCTAAATGCTTCAGAATCAGAAATGAAACTGTGCAAATTCTGTGTGGTTTGTTGGCCCAAACAAAAAGGCTACTTCCTTAGGTGGCTATTTATGAACTATATTCTTTGTTTCTTGGCCAAGTACACTAAAGAATTAAAACTCACTCTTTTTTTTTGTACACTGCATTTTCTACCATTTCCCGACTCATGGAAAGTGTGTACTTTTCCTGTAAGAATTATTGGAAAGAGTCCATCTTCCTCCACAGCAGACTCCCTGAACTGTTTCAAGACACAACCACAGAATTTGGCAAAGACCTGCAGCTACAAAGATATTTAAAGCTGCATTCCTATGAGCTGACCCTCTTTGTTAACTCATGTAGAGCAGGATGACGTAAAAGCTGGTCACAGCCATTCATTTCTGGATTCTTTTTACTTCTTGAGTCGTCTCTCATCCCAGACTTGGATGTTGATTTTATGAAAGTTGATTTTTTTCTCTACCTTCAGTGTAAAGGCAAGAAAGAGCAAGGCCACATTTTCTTAATACAGAGGCTACCTTTAACTAGGAGACACCTCTTCCTCTTATTATATTTAACAAAAGATTATTTGCAGACAAAAATCTTCCTTATTGCAAGGTTCAAGCCGATTACATGAATAGTTATTCATGGAAAATATTTCACTATTAAAAGAAAAAGTTCCCCCTGAGGCCATGACAACATGAATTGGTACACAGGCCATGAAAGAGTTTTTATAATTAAATACAGACACTTCCTAGATACAAGCTTTTATATGTCCAAGGCATTTTATCTACTTTACCAAAAAGTGGCATATTTTCAACATACATATATTTATATACACACATATAAAAAAGGGTACACAACTGTCACGTTACTCAGTTTGTGCTCAAAACAAAAAAAACACACCAAAAAAACCCCCAAAGAATAAAAACGACCTAAATCTTTTTCCCTACTTTTATACAGAGACTTTTAAAAACTTCCCATAGCTATTCTACCATAGGCCAGAAGGCTCACATTAATTTATAAATTATTACTGCAGTAATAATTGATGAAAAGTCTTTTTTTCCCAAGAATTCTGGAAAGTGACAAATTAATTATAAATAAATTACATAATGGAAATGCTCTATTGCATTTCCATTATGTATAACGTGAAAGAACTTAAATGCTCCCATGATAAACAATTAAATATTACTTATTCAGCATTTTTAACAGGAAACTTTGTGCAATGTGACAACCTCTTTTAATTTTAGAATAGGAATAAGACTCTCACATTTGCCAGCAGAAATACAGTGAAAGACAACAATTATTTTTCTCCTTACCACTGCAATTCCTCTCCAAGCTTCTCTGAGGAATCTTCTGGCAAAACTTTATACATATCATCTTCTTCAAGCTTCCGTTTATGGCCAATAATAAATAAGGGATTCAGCCACCTATTTAAATATAAAGTATTAATAAATTCATCAGCAGACCCTAAGATTAATTTCTTTACATGTTAATGAAATTATTTTACCTCCTCCTTTCCTCCTCTTGTCCTGCATCACAAAACATCCACACATTTTACTGCATGTTTCTCTTACCCAAGTACTAAGTCATTCCTGTTTAACAAATGGGAGAGCATTTCCCATTTCCTAAAGCTGTTTATTCCCCACAGAACCTTACTCCCAGCCATCCAGTACAACTCTTCTTCGCCTTGGGGCACCTGTTTTCTTATATTTTAGGAAAATTAGCATTCCTTTACATGTTTACGAAAAAACAGAACATAATCCAATCATTAAAATAGTGACAGAGTTGTAAATGAAACTAACACGTATCATCAAAAGAATTTTTTGTAACTCGTGTGGCTGTTTATTTACTTGAGGAAACTAACTGCTGTTCAACTGTCACCTTGACAAATATTTAAGGTCAGTAATTTAAAGACAACTACTCAAGCGTAACAATGGGTAAATAATGAATTATTACTAGAACTGATCCTACACATGTTTGGAAATATAAACAAAAACTACAATGTCACTGTGAATAGGTTCAAAAAAGGAAAATATTGTCTAACAGCTCAGTTCCCTTAGCGGACAGATTTTTAGAAGCTCAGTATTTTATAAGAGCACTTTGAAAACAAACTGTAATAGTGCTACTGTAGGATTGTTGGAAAATATTTTGTTAGATCAAACAATACTGTCAGGGAACAATAAGACTTGCTTTTATGCACGTAGACCATTCTTCAAGCCTGAAACACAGGTCAAGAAGGTCCTAACAGTTTCAGCTGTGCTCCAAAGAGCAGACACAAATACAAGGCACAAAGCACAAAAGTGACCAAGTGGTTCAGGAGATGGAGCAAAAGACCTCTGAAACAGGTATGGCTTTGCGGGAACAGAGGAGTTAGGGAACTTGCAGTCTGCTACTTATTTTTTCTCTCTACTGAATTCATGATATTTAGTTTCCAGGAGAAACATGGATTTTTGCTCTTGGGCTTGTTTCCCTCAAGTACTTTCTTAAATGGTCAAAACAATCAGGACCAAGAGGTTAGGTATAGACTTGTGTTGGAAAACATACTCTTGCACTTACAGCAAGGTGTTGGTCTGTTGTCAACTGCATGTGAAAGTTCATAACTGCTCTTTAGTTACTGATGCCTAATTATTCCCTGACTTCACTGACAGTTTTTCACAGAGCACCTGGTGCACTAGATTAAGTGTATTATTTTATGGAAGGCTTGCCTATATGTGAGAATCCAAAACTGGGATGGTTTACAATGAGGGCATTTGGATGGTTTACAATGAGGGCATTTATTTATGCACAACCACAAAAGCGGTTATGAATACTCATCAACTAGCTTTGCATGTCTTGCTCAGACATGTTCCAATTAAATTTTGTATAAGCTGGTTTATAAGCAGTTTGTTGATTAATTTAAGAGTGGGTGGAGGGCCAGGCCAAGCACTAGAAAAGGGGGCTTGGAGAGTTTCTTCAAAGATAGAACCATTGCAAAAATCTTTTTCACAGGCTCCATAGCATAACCACATGTAACAAAGGGGATTAGTAGTGTCTTTCCTTCACTTACTTCACATGTTAGCACTATGTGTGACTCAATTCAAAGATTAAGTCTCTTATCCTCAGAGTCAGATCTTTAATGCCTAACAGCCCTTTTTAAGCTCTTGGAGTGAGTATTGAAGATCTGTATATGTGAGCTGTTAAGTCCTCAAAGTACAATTAGAAAGTACTTGTCAGACAAGTTTCACAGACAGTATGGTCAAATAGCATAAGGGCCCAAATCACTGCCAGAACTTCCCTAAGCTCCTGATAAAACGTTTCAAAAGTCTGTGCAAAGTTTCTACTGGTCTCCAACCAGTAGAAAAGCTTTAGTCTGGTTTGACATAATGAATCTACGCCACTGAAACACTTCTTCAGCCTCAGTTCTTGCTGTTAACCACAGGTAAGAAGCAAGATATGAGGCAAATAACCTCAAGGCCATTCAAACAATTTCTGCCTGTTGGACAAGTAATGCTCTGTTTGCTCCAAGACGGACAGTTATGGGAAAGTCCTGCAGACTGCAATTGACTCTTGTGGCCAAAAACAAGTGTTCCTCCTCTTGCGACATCAGTATTAGCCTCTAGTGTACTCCATAAACAAGTTAAGGATCTCCTTTCTGACAGAAGGACAGAGAACAAGTTATCTTCCACAAGCCCTTTAGCATGAGAATCAGGATGAGGCAGCCTTTTCAGGAAAACACAGGGATAAATCACACTCAGACCTATACCAAATTCCACTAGTTACTGTTGCCAAGGTGGTAAAACCAAAAATTGTTCTGACATTTAACAAGAAGCATAAACAGGATATTTCTATGGAGTCACAGAACGGTTGAGGCTTGTTAGGAGAGACCTTTTCTCCAGTACCGTGTCCTGTCACAGGGAGTAGGACTGAAAGGAGTACAGAAAACTGAAAGATGTACGAAAACAAGAACGTGGGACATGCATTTGAAGATAACCAAAGAACTATTCAGCTTCATGAAAAAAATACTTGGCAGAATGGGTTACTGTCATGCTGTAATTTCTCTGCAATCACAGAATTACAGAATAGTTAAGGTTGGAAGGGACCTCTGGAGGTCATCTGGTCCAAACCCCTGCTCAAGTAGGACAACCTACAGCCGGCTGCCCAGCACAATGTCCAGACAGCTTTTGAAGATCTCCAAGGATGGAGACTCCACAACCTTTCTGGGGAACTTGTGCCAGTACTCAGTCACCCTCAAAGTGAAAATGTGTTTCCTGATATTCAGAGGGAACCTCCTGTGTTTCAGGTTGTGCCACTGCCTCTGGTCCTGTTGCTGGGCATCACTGAGAGGAGTTTGGCTCCCTTCTCTTTGCACCCACCCTTCAGGTATTTGCAAACACTGATGAGATCCCCCTGAGCCTTCTCTTCTCCAGGCTGAATACTCCCAGCTCTCTCAGCCTTTCCTCTTAGGAGAGATGCTCCAGACACTTCATCATCCTTGCAGCCCTTTGCAGGACTCTCCAGTATGTCCCTGTCTCTCTTGTACTGGGGAGTTCAGAACCAGACACAGGATTCCAGGTGTGGCCTCATCAGTGCTGAAGAGCAATGACCTTTATTAGCATGTAGCAGAACGCACAGAAAAAAATAAGCAACTCTTCAAAAATATACTTAAATATACTCCTTTAAAAAAATAAAACAATTCTCTTAATGTTACTCTGCAGAACACCATTCCTTTCCTTACACTTTTCAAAATGCACTGACAAAAACCACAACCTGGCCACAGAAAGAACAATGCTTCTGTTGGGGTTGATTGCTCCATCCTAACACCGGTGTGATTCAGCACCACAGCTAACAGCAGCAGAAAGCAATTACAAGAGCAGTAGTGTAGTTGACTTGAAAAGTAATTAGATGAAAGAAAGTAGTCTCAAATCTGCAGGACTGCTAGAGTCACCTAGCTTATCCTTCGGTCTTAAACTCGGGGAAAAAAACCCAAACAACTTAACAGTGATAGACCCACCCTCACAGAGTTCTCACCTTTTGTATCAAATCCCTTCTATTCCCCCAACTCCACACCAATCAAGTACTACATGTACTATGAGACTGAATTACCAAATTAAATAGCAGATGGAGAAAACAGTAAAAGGTAAAAGCTGACAAAAATCTCAAGGTTTTCAGACTATTAGCTCCAGTGAGACCTAACACAAATTCAGCGCTTCTCACTCTCTTCCATTAGTTAAAACCATAATTTTGAAATCAGTACTATATTGCACTACAATCTCTATGCTGACACTAAAGAAGGCAAGGAAAACCAATCCAGAGTATACAGAAAACCGTGGTAATTCATTTTATGATTCATTATAATGTTTCTGTAGGGGAAAAAACACATAAAAAGAAACAAAAATTTAAAAATCACCCATTATTGAGCTTTCTGACTAGTCTCCCCCAAAATACCAATCTTCAAGAGCTACTGCTATGGTGGTCTTAAGAGTACAAAAGCTTTCAACACCACGTTGTGTTATGGTAGACTACACTTGAAGATCTTCAGGTTAAAAACTTTTCCTTTCAACTTTCACATTATGCTTTAGATCCTGAAGACCTTTCAGCTCAATAATAAAGTCTTCTATTTGTCCACTGCAAAGTCTCAGTACAACAAGAACAGTTGAAGTTTCACCATCTCAGTGATGTGTCCTGAACTTCAGGCTAGAAGGTCTGCTTTCAGACAGAAGACTTAAGATGTTGTTCCTATTTAGTCATTAAAAGTAAAAATTTCTACGAGGATGCCACATTCAGATTATGCCCCCGGGGAATTCTCTGCATTCAGAGAAGAATTATTTCACAAAGCCTGCTGTTACTGCAGTCACAGATTCATAACAAGCAAACAAACCAAGCCCTTCTCTTGCCTGAAGCCTCATTTAAATTAGAGAGTGCTGCAAGAGGACTCTTAAAGGAAGCTAGCAAACATGGCAATGACCTACATAAAGAACATCCATGAAACCTCAACTTAGCCATAAAGGAAGACTACTTCCTAGACTGGTGTCTGTCTTTTGTCCAAACAGAGATCAGCTGACACTGATCTCTTCAAGGTGGGATACATGAAGTTCACAGAACAGTAGCATTTTGTATGAACACAGAAAGAGTGCAAGCTACCTTATTGTCCAAAAAAATAAGCTAAAATAATGAACAAAATTAAAGACAACATAGAGAAATGGAGTGACTATGTAGGCAGTGATGCAAACCACCCCTCTTACCCTAAAGATGGACATAAAATTGACTTGCTATCAATCTACTGCCTGAAGAAAGAAGCAACACAGTGGGGAAGACTCACTTCATTCCCTTATTTCCAAAGCTGTTCTGTTTCTAAAGAAGCTGTTCAACTTCAATAAAAATAGGACCCCTTAGTCATTGTCTTCTCTTTCCCGGGTATCTTCCTGTTTGTTAAGAATTATGATTAATTATTTTGATCTCACTTATGTCATATTAACCACTCTTTCAAAACAGAGGGTTCACATAGTTCCTTTCAAAGATCTTACCCAAATTTTTGCTAGCATTAACTACACAAAAATGTGAATATCTGGAAGAATCCTGAGTACTTCTGTTCTGCTGGGAATGCCTCTGTTCTAACAGGGCGATTAGCTGATCAAAGACATCAGTCTGGAAAGAAGCCCAGAATTAGTTCCTGTTACTGCTGGAATACTGATGTCACTAGGAATAAAGATTAAAAAGTAAATTAAAAAATATCACTCCGTAACCTGGCACAGACCCAAGAGATAACCAACTGCAAAGCAGTAGCTCACTACTCTGACCCCAGAAAGCTTTCCATCTTTACAGCAGTACCTTGGGCACTGATAAAAAAAGAAAGTGATTCACTTCTGAAACAGCAGATACACAAAGACCACAATATAAACATTCACTTCCTGCATGTTCCTACTCCTGGGCTCTGACACTACACACCCTGTAACATTACAACACACTCAAACAGCCATAATTTACTTGGTTCTTCAGGGAAGTGCAATTTTTACCAGCTTTAACTAGAGCAACTCCACCAGGATTTTGGAAAGCCTCTAAGGTCTGTAGAAAAAGCTAAGAAATGCTGATTTCTTCTCCTCCTAAGTGAAGCAGGACCTCAAAGTTTCATGCCATCCCCTTCTTCTCAGAGACAATATGTAAGAGAATTAGGTTCTGCTATCCAAAAGACAGGATCATTATGCAATCAGACTAGTCATGCAACTGTTTTATACGTGAAATAAAATTTCCTAAATGAGAAAGCTTTTAAGTAGGTTTCCTAGTGACCCAAAAGACTTTTCTTTCAGACAGAAGAAATACATTACAGATATGTGCATTGAACTAATAGTAGCGTCCAACTGGCTTGTTAACTCAGGGGCAGGATCCAATATTCCTCTGGATTTATACCAAACCTTGCTTCCAAATGCTAAAAAAGCACCATTCTTGCACCGCAGACCAGGTCCACAGAGCTACCCAGAAGCCCGTGTACACATTGCAAGTTCTTCATGAACTGAGAAAGTTTGACACAAAACATCAGCCAAAGAAGCATTTGCAATTACATTCTAAAACTGACACAAATGAAAAAACAACATCCCAAGATCAAAGGATGCGTCTGTTGGGTCCCTGGACATACACACAGGCTTCAATTGCCATGACCAACCCCATAATAGTTACACCATAGTTGGTCACTAACATACTAAGTCATCTTCCTCTGTGCAAGTACAAATTTTGCTATCACCAGGTTCACAAAATACTTGCTTTATCACAGGCCAACTCACAAAAATCAAACTACTTGTCTAATTAAAATAATCTTTTCCATAGAATGGTAAGGGTTGAAAGGGATCTTAAAGATCATCCAGTTCCAATCCCTCAGCCATGGGCAGGGACACCTCCTACTAGACCAGGCTGCTCAAAGCCTCATCCAACCAGGCCTTGAACACATCCAGGGATGGGGCATCCACAACATCTCTGGGCAACACATTCCAGTGCCTCACCACTCTTATGGTGTACAATTTCTAATACCTAACCTAAATCTACCCTCTTTCCTTTTGAAGCCATTAGCCCTTACCCTATCACTGCATGTCCTTTTAAAAAGTCCCTCTCCAGCTTTCCAGCAAACCTTTTTATGTATTGGAAGGCTGCAATAAGGTTTCCCTGGAGCCTTTTGAAGAGAAACTGAACAACCCCAACTTTCTCAGCCTGCCTTCCTAGTTTATTTGCAATTATAGGCAGAAGTTTAACTTCTGGGTAATGTTACAGTACCCAGTCAAAGCCACATCCTGTATACTAATTCCTTAAGGAGGTGGTTTACAAACTGCATTTTCCCCATTCCTCTTAAGCCTATTTGTGCACTACATTACAAGCATCATCAGTTTACACTCAATGTCCAGTTATTTTTTCAACAGTTGCACAGGAGGGTCTTTGTTTACTCAAATTCTTCCATAAGACCAGGATTTCATCTCCTTGAGCAGCTTGGAAGCACTACTTCAAGTACTAAGCTGCAAAGCAACACGTATTTCTCTCTCTTGAATCACCTACTTTGGAGCCGGGTTTTATCTACAATAAATGAGGTTTCCTCATGGGACCTTTTGATTATAAATCCACATTGCTTATCCTCCATGGCTTGCCTCAGGAGTTTACCTGCTTTATTGTACTGCTCATTACTCATTTTCATGCCCCACAGTTCTGCACCAACAGCACAACCCCAACACAGCTATGTGCTTGCTCTCATTGCAGAGGAGTACTGCTGGGATAGGATGGACACATACCAGCAGTCTTGAGTGTTATTTTGCAAGAATTCACAAGTATTCCTGCAACAGATAAGTCACCATGTGATTTTATTTTTATTTTTTCTTTAAAAAAATCAATCTCTATTTCAAATACTCATCCATTCTCTCCAATAAGCTGCCTTTTCCCACTTCACCTTACCAAGGCAGTCATCTACAATTAATAAAGTAAATAGAATAAGTTCTGTTATTTCTTCAGATGCTTCTCCACTGTGTTTCGGTTGCAAGTTCCCTTAGTGGCCTAAGCAGTAAGTTTTTCTCATTGCTTACAGGTAGGAAAAAATAGGAATACAATGAAATTATTTCAAAGCTATATTAACTCAAAACCATCCTTCAGGCTTCCAGTTCCAATAACTATTAACCTTTGATACTCAGCTTCATCTGATCTTCCATGCTGTCACTTTTTCACAGCACAGTGTCAACAGCTAAGCTGCTGAACTTTGATGCTAACAGTAACTCCAGTTGTACTTGATTGCACTTATAGCAGGCTGTTTTCATGCCGTTCATCTACATTGCATCAACAAGGTACAAAATATCTGATTACTCTAACATACTTCCTGATGTTCCAGATGGCAAAAAGAAGTACAAACACAGCAAGGGAAAAAGCCCCCAACAACCATACTTCAGTTAACATATTCTGCAGAGCCTGGGAGCACAGAATAGGGAAACAGAGGAGTGGCATTCCAGAGACTATCATTAAAATATTGATTCCAAACCCAGTATCCACATGCAAAGCATATCCAATATATCAAAGATTTGATGCAAAGGTCTTAAGACTATGCCTTTAAACAATAATTTTTTGTACAAGCTATTTATTCAAGTAGGGCCTAAGGAGTTAAATAGAGCAAAGGGAAGAAAGTTCTTCAGTTTTGCAAAACAGAATTGGTCTTCCAAACAAGTTTTTAATCTCAGGTCAGATAACTAGTGAGATAACTTAGTTGGAACGGGCAGTTTCTGCATGACTTGAAAAATGCATCTAAAAACCATGTTATAGCTCATACACATAGTAGAAAAAAGCAGCCTAAAAGAAAAAAAGACTTCAGCCCTGACACCAGAGTTATGCAGAAAGTCTAGCTGGTCTTCTGATAGTTGGTGTCTCTAGTAGAAGTGTCCTATTTCAACTCCCAAAAGAAAACCAAATGCTGAAACCTAAAGGCAGCAATAGCTGTGTTAACTTCGAACAATTAAAATCACCTGAGTTCACACTGGTATTGCAAGCGGTTGTGTGCCAGGAATACTAAGAAAATAGATGATTCGCCTTTTAAACCTTCCAGTCCCAAAATCTAATTGTGTTATCTCTTTTCCACTCTTCTTAATGCCTTTAAGAATTTGCTAGAAGTGGGAGGAAAAGAAAAAAACAGCAGCAAAACAGACTCCCAATTTTGAAGTTGAGCAGGAATTACAAGAGGGACACTTCTCTTCTGAAATGATACAGCATGCTTTATGTAGGACATTCCAAAGGCAAATGGCCTCAGTGTTTATTATACTCAAAGAGTTCATCTAATTACATATCTAAGCACAGGTATTTACTATAGATAGGAAATGCTAACATTCTGATAGTTTATACACACTTTCCCTAGTTGGTATAATCTATTTAGCCCTCTTCAACCACATGTTGTAACTTCACTAGCTCATAAATGATGATTTTTAAACAATATTTTCTTCTGCATAATACTGCTACCTTGCAATAAAATAAGGAAAACTTAGAAATGAATGCAGTAGTTCAAGAGACTGAATGATACAGATTTACTACAGGATATTAAATATTTGACAAATAAACAAACAAGTAATTGTATTTTTTAAAACTGCATGTATGATCCCCAGTCTTCTTTCAATAAGAGAATAAGCAAGTGTGATTTCATTCTTTTGCTACTGAAAAATGTGTTTCCTTTTTATTTATATTGAAAATGCTTACATATTCCTTTAGATGTTTCTTATAGCATAATCTATCCTGAACTAAAAATTAGCTACCTCGGAGATCTTCATGGAGTGGCATCTGTTGGGAGTTATCATCATCACCAATTCCAGGCACTGCCAGAGGGAATTCACTAGATACCAGGCAAGATCGCAGGCAAATGACAGAGCCTGATGCTGCTTGGTATTCGTGTTTGTTACCAGATGTAAACAAAATCACCACAGGCAAATCACTAACACAGAAAGGAACATGGATCAGTTTTAATGCTGGCAGGGCTAGACTGCGGCTGGAACTTCAAGAAAGGTGAGAAATTCTTTGCCTAACTTCTTGCAATGCAAGGCAAGATATTCTTTTGAAGACAGCCAAGCCACTGAACTAAAATGCAGGTAATGCTTAGGCCTACTCAGAAGTCCAACTAAATTAGTCAGCAGCCCTTCCAACTCTAAGCTATGAGTTGAAAGACGAGGAGTAAGTTAAGGAAAGCAGTTATTGATACTACTACAAAAGAGGTGTGTGACATGACTGCATTTGGTCACAAACAGCTACGTACTGAGCAGTCATCACTGAAAATCTTGGGATTTACATGTCTCTGTTTACCCCACTTTGTTCACATTTAAACCCAAAGAAACACATGTTTTTTTATGTTTCTTCAACAACTCACCAAGTCAGAGCAGTGAAGAAGACTTAGTGGTTTTGTCATCATCCCTGAAACACATGCTTAATAAAGCCAAGAGCAGTGCTGTCAGACACCAACAGGTAATGATAAGCAAATCATTCATTCCTGGGAATCAAAACTGTGCAAATGCCCTGAGGGAAGTTTTCAGTTCATGTTTTAATGCTGTTAACGTAATGGCAACTGCACATAGAATCACAGTTTGGGTTGCAAGGGACCTTAAAGATCATCCAGTTCCAGCCCCCCCCTGCCATGGCCAGGAACACCTCCCACTAGATCAGGCTGCCCAAGGCCCCATCCAACCTGGCCTTGAACACCTCCAGCGATGGGGCATCCACAACTTCCCTGGGCAACCTGGGCCAGTGCCTCACCACTCTCATAGTGAAGGATTTCTTTCTAATATCTAATATAAATCTTCACCCCCTCCAACTTACAGCCATTCCTACTCATCCTACCACTTTGTAAAAAGTGCCTCCCCAGCTTTCTCATAGCCCCTTCAGGTACTGGAAGGCCAATATAAGGTCTCCTCAAAACTTTCTTTTCTCCAGGCTGAACAAGCCCAACTCTCTCAGCCTGTCCTCATGTGGGAGGGGCTCCAGCTCTCTGATCATATTCCTGGCTGTCCTCTGGACCCACTCCAACTGTTATATAACTTTCTTACACTGCAGATTCCAAAACTGGACACAATACTCCAGGTTAGGTCTCACAAGGGAGGAACAGAGGGGACAGAATCACCTCCCTTGACCTCCTGGCCACACTTCTTTTGATGCAGCCCAAGACACAATTAACCTTCTGGGCTGTGAGTACACACTGCTTGTTCATGTCGAGCTTCTCATCAACCAGCACCCCGAAGTCCTTCTCTGCAGAGCTGCTCTCAATCACATCATCCCCCAGCCTGTACTGAAACCAGGGATTGCCCTGACCCAGGTGTAACTCTGTACTTGGCCTTGTTGAACCACAAGGTTCACACAGGTGCTATTCCCCAGCTTATCTGGGTCCCTCTGGATGATATCCCACCCTTCTGGCAAGCTAACTGCTCTACTCAGCTTGGTGTCATCTGCAAACACATGAAGTGATGAAGTAAAAAGGCATCCAGCCTTAGGATGCTGACAGTATCCAATACTCCAAGTGGGCCTAGAACTTGTAACAGGCTTAGTGAGTCTGTGATAGATAAGTAATTACTATTATTAAAAATAAAGTTCAAATATATTAAATTTTTCAAGACTTAACATTTATTTTACTTCTCTGAACAAAAACACCAGATACCATTCCCAGGGTGTAGCCTTCATCATGTTATTAACAGGCCAAAACTTATCCAGTCTTTTAAAACTTCAGTCATAGCACATGATTTGTAACTTTCAAATGAAGTGGATTCAATGCTTCAACAATGGAATGCATAAAAATTCAACTGCTGTATGGCTAGAAAATCTTCAATAAATCAGAGCAAATGCTATAAGCAAATAAAAATACACCTGCTACTTAATGAACATGCAAGTTCAAAGATGGGTTAATAGTTACAAAAGATAAATACTCTCACCATTTATGTATTTAATAATCCACACCCCCACAGCAGGAAAAAAGATGTGAAAAGTGCTACTCTCAACCACATAAAGCATGGAGTATTATTAGGCATTTTAAACTCAAAACACTTTCTACAATGGAATAGCTGTTTAAACATGAAAAACACGGGACTGAATTCTTTCTTGGACAGACCTAAAAAAGAAAGAAAATCCTCCTGTCCATCCTTCATATACCCCATTCTCACCAGCAAGCTGAGCTAGCAACTAAAAAATAAAAAAATAGAAAAAGTAAATAAGAAATGCACTCAAGTCCTGTTAACCTTTTAACTAAACTACCAGCCAGAGCTTAGTTTGGTGAGCGTGGGAACTTGTGATTCTCAAGGCCAGTGTACTTAATATCTGGAACATTCAGAATAATAATTTGGGCTTTGACAGCCCTATGTTAATATAGATAATTCAGTGAGAGATATGAAAAACAATAATATTTTCCAACTGCCCTGATCTTCATACTTCTGTCATAAATATTTTTTTATGCTTGTAACATCCAGACTAACATTACAAACGCCTTTCTTTCCCATGAAGATACTACTAGCACGTTTAATGTTCAAGCTCATACTTGTCAAAGTCACAACCCAAGAGCAAGAAGACAAGCTTTGAACAATGGGAGAAGAATGCGTCTTCAGCCTACACACTCATTACCTTATTTTTACAATTCAATGAAAACACAACTTCTTTTCTCCTGTGAGTCTGATCCTGTTTCTGCCAGGCAATAATTTTAGCTTTCCTTCTGCACCACTGGCAGCAAATGAGAGGGTACTTCCTTACAATGTAATTACACTTTCGGAGCAAAACATTAATAAAACAAAACCAAAAAGGAACCTTGCCCAGCTACCTGAAACACCCTACTTTCTACCCCCACTGACAATAAGCAGCCAACACCTGGGACTGGGAGAGCCCAGCAGGCACACTCGAGCAACCCAGGACAGCCATCCTCAAGCACTGGTTTTCCATTTCTCCACCTGAAAACATCTCTGAACATCCTGTATGAGGTAGCAGTTAAAATGAAACAGCAGTCACACAGCTGCCTGTCAGATGCTGCACATTTTGTAGAAATGAAGAACAACTCCTAAAGCTATCCTTAAAGTTAGCTCTACAGCTAATTAAGGGTGTTTTAATACTACTTTGACTTTATGTAAAACAGTACTGACTCACACAAAAGTGACAGACATTGCTTACTCAATGTAAGGACGTTAGAGACATCACTTCAGCTGAAATTTTCACTAAGAAAATACTAATGTTTTCTACCTAGTAAATAACAAGGATGTACTGGCATTTGCCATGATCACATGCAGCACAGGTAAGAGATGAAACTTTAAATGGGTATTTCCACTAATATGAATTACATCACTACGAAAACCTGACAAACAGTACACAGAGCAACTTCTAAAACTTTTCATACTCTGCTAACCCTTCTATCAAAGCACCAGTCCAACAGCTGTACACTGTCATCCAACTGCAATGCATGAAGTTCCCATTGATCCCCAGATTTCCACAAGCACAGGCTTCCACTTTGCACTCTTCCCTTTGCACAGTGAGAATCCACAAACTCATTTAGGGTAGAAGGAACCTTTCAGGCGCTTGCCTAAAACTTGGGAAATTTAAGGTACTTGTTACTACTGTTGAAGCTTGACTGCAATACACAAAAGCCTAAAAATAGAGCGATACCACAGTAAAAAAAAAATAATGCCAGCACTGCACACTTCCTTTTTCACATCTTTCTGGGTTGTTTTTGGCAGAACTACCAGTAACACCACAAGATCCCGGCAAGTGAAAGGGAAGAGGCCAGAAGAAGCCTTGGAATGCTGTGTGGCCAACCAAGGTTCATCCCATTCTGTCTGGATTTCCTAGGAAAGCTGTTTCCAACACAAGAACCCCTGGTGTCAAAGAAGTAATTGCATATCAAAATGCTGAACACATGGAGTTCTGTGCAAGCAGATAACCTTTTTTTTTTCCTTCTTACTCTGCTTTTGCAGAGTTCATCTGAGGGCATATCCTTGACAGAAAACTTGTTTAGGTAAAATGCACAGAGTCTTCTAAAATCCCCTTACTTTCCAAAACTGATTCCTCCACCTGCTCACAGTTGTTTATAAGACCAAAGAGTTTTTACCTGTGTTTCAGAGGCATCCAAAACAAGAGCCTCAGGAGTCATGCCCTCTCTTCCTTCCCCCTTCTCCACCACACAACACAGCATGTGCACCCTGGCTCCAGCTACACTAAGTCAAGCAGAATAAGCATCACCTCTGTAAGCACTCTCATCCAAAGGTGATCTACTAGGATGGACAAGTTTAATGCCTTCCCATCTCACTTGGCAACACCCCAGGTCCTTCTCCTCCAGGCAGCTTTCTAGACAGACTTCTCCGAGTCTGTAGCACTGCATAGGGTCGTTGTGCCCCAAGTGCAGGACCCAGCATTTGGCCTTGTTAAACCTCATGCAAATTGTGCCGGGGAGGTTCGAGGTGGACATTAGGAAAAACTTCTTCACAGAGAGGTTCATCAGGCACTGGCATAGGCTGCCCAGGGTTGAGTCACCATCCCTGGGGATTTTTAAAGGACAGATGGATGAAGTGCTTAGGGATATGGCTTAGTAGTGGACAGGTACAGTTGGAGTTGATGACCTCAAAGGTCCTTTCCAATCTCATGATTCTGTGACCTCTAAGATCATGAAGTTCAGCTGTCAGCCCAACACCAGCA
>WAAB01003578.1:182544-196380 GCA_013389865.1 Piaya cayana | reverse complement strand
TTTAAAACATTTAGTTGCACTTTCTGTACTAAAACACCATTGTAAACTATAATTTTATAATTCTAGATTTCAAGTAACAGGTTCAGAGTCTTTTGGGTGCTATAGAGTACAGTAAAAGGGAAAACCCTGCATCGACAGACACAAATGTCAGAGGTCTCATTCTTTTGCAGGTTTCAGCTTTAAATGACAGGGCCACCACAACAGTATCATCAGATTTGGGACGGCTATGAGTGATGGGAGACAGAGTAAAGAACATGAAATAAGTTGCCCTTGTACTGATATATTGTTTTTTCCCGTTTCCACAGAGTATAATAGTTGAAGAGGGGAAACCTGGACATAGGCCTATTCATATGAACAGCTGCTCCTGCTAATTACCTGTCGGTTTCTAAACTCGTCATCAGAAGGCAGGGGAACAGCATTCCCACAACTGAAACTATTAAAAGATAATCTGTTTATATCACCAGATCAGAAATAAAGACTCATGTCCCTAGGATACTTAGTAAGGAAATTTACTAGGGAATTGTAGCAGAAAAGAATTAATTTATCTCAAATTCTGCCATTGTACTTCTGCACAAGACCTTTCTATTGCCACCTGTGAGGATGGGACATTCTTCTTAGAGAATACCATTTCTGAGGTTCCATTAGGAGCCAGCATAATCATGGGTAGTGTAGGAAGGCAACAAAGCAGGATTATCCATGGATGATCAGAAACAAAAAATGAGATGAAGAGATCACAGAATCACAGAATCACCGGGTTGGAAGAGACCCACTGGATCATCGAGTCCAACCACTCCCACAAAACACTAAACCATGTCCCTCAGGACCCCGTCCACCTGTAACTTAAACACCTCCAGGGAAGGCGAATCAACCACCTCTCTGGGCAGCATATTCCAGTGCCTAATGACCCTTTCCGTAAAAAACTTCTTCCTAATCTCCAACCTAAACCTCCCCTGGCGGAGCTTGAGGCCATTCCCCCTTGTCCTGTCCCCTGACACCTGGGAGAAGAGGCCAGCTCCCTCCTCTCTACAACCTCCCTTCAGGTATTTGTAGAGAGCAATGAGGTCTCCCCTCAGCCTCCTCTTCTCCAGGCTAAACAGCCCCAGCTCTCTCAGCCGCTCCTCATAAGGCCTGTTCTCGAGCCCCTTCACCAGTTTTGTTGCTCTTCTCTGGACACTCTCCAGAGCGTCAACATCCTTCTTGTGCTGAGGGGCCCAGAACTGGACACAGTATTCAAGGAGCGGTCTCACCAGTGCCGAGTACAGAGGGAGAATAACCTCCCTGGACCTGCTGGTCACACCATTTCTGATACAAGCCAGGATGCCATTGGCCTTCTTGGCCACCTGGGCACACTGCTGGCTCATGTTCAGCCGGCTGTCGACCAACACCCCCAGGTCCCTCTCCTCCTGGCAGCTCTCCAAACAGACCTCACCCAGTCTGTAGCTCTGCATAGGGTTGTTGTGCCCCAGGTGCAGGACTCGGCATTTGGCTGTGTTAAACCTCATGCCGTTGGACTCTGCCCAGCGGTCCAGTCTGTCCAGATCCCTTTGCAGGGCCTTCCTACCCTCCAGCAGATCGACACTTCCACCCAGTTTAGTGTCATCTGCAAACTTACTAAGGCTGCACTCGATGCCTTCATCCAGGTCGTTGATGAAGACATTGAACAGGGCTGGACCCAGCACTGAGCCCTGGGGGACCCCACTTGTCCCTGACCTCCAGCTGGATTTAACTCCATTTACCACCACTCTCTGGGCCCGGTCAGCCAACCAGTTTTCCACCCAGGAGAGTGTGTGTCTGTCCAGGCCGGAGGCTGACAGATGAACACTTCTCAGTCAGAAAATCACTTGGACATTTTTCATCAGCTCCTTCATGCGGGTTTCAGACTAGGAAGGAAAATCCCAGGTTACTTGCTTTCATGAGACATTCACAGTTGTCAAAAACCTCTGCTGTAATTGTAGTTACCAAGTACTAAAGGAGGTAGGAGTGGAAGCAGAAGGCAAAGTACAAATCATGAGACCAGCATAATTTTAAAAACTTTAGGAAGAAAATGTGTTGTAGCATCTGGATTTTTTTCTGGGAGATTATGATCAAACCATGAAAGGAACTACACATGCCTTCCAGAAACTGCTTGGGAAGGAACAAAAGTGAGGTCTGGATCCAAATGCAGTGAAGGTAACAGAAAGAGTTCTGCTAACATCAGTGACATTTGAATAAGACTGGCAACTGCTCATCAGACTTTTGTACCAATGACTTATTAACAGCCTATGCTAGGAAACACAAGTTAATACATCCATAAAAGTCAGAGGGCTTTAAGTACATACTTCAGTCAGCTTCTGGCTTAGTCTTTAGAATATATCTAGTCTTATCCAGTTTATGTAAAAAGCAGATGTCATGAAAAATGTAATCAGCTCAGTAGAAGCTTTGTATTAACCACAGTTAAAAGCCCACAACGCTTCTGTTCATTATCAATATGTGATATCAAATCCAACAAAGGAAAGGGTTGGTGGATACTGTATAAAGAATGGATTTTTCATGCTGCCAACTAATTTCTCCCACAAATGAAACACCTTCCATATTATCTTATCAGGGAAATACCAACTTGCCATCAGTGGGACTTTTGGCAGTGTAATTAATACACACATTTTACCCATCCCTTAGCAGTAAGGTTTTCTTGGTTTGGTGGTGAGTTCTTGGTTTGTTGTTTGGGTTTTTTAATATCCTCTTGCAATTCTTCTTGACTATTGAAAAGAATTAGGTCAGGCTTGGGTTAGTGTTTTAAGTGAAAAGTCACAAAGATGGATGAAGACACTTTTAAAGAGATAATACACTGGAGATTCCTCAATAGCAGTTGTGATTAGGTGGGAGGTTTTTCTATATTTTAAAAAAACCCCTCTCTGTAGTTTATAATAATTTTTGCTTCTTCTGTCAAAGTAAACTGGCCAATGTATGACTTATCTTCATTTCCTGAGACCTGACCAAGGGTCAGCAATTACCTTGAACTGATGTCTGACATTAGCAAATGGACAATCTCCTCTTGTTTCTCACTTGGTGAATCAGCAGTCCACATGCTAATTGTGTCAACAGATTTTGCTAAAGCAGAGGAAGGGGAATTCCAGGCTGACAAATAGGTCCCTGGAGAAATGCACCTGTCAGTTACAGGAGAGCCTAATGGCATTACAGAGGCAAAAGCAACAGGATGGATCCAAGAAATGAAAGTGATATTCACAGGGTCATGGTGAGAGTAAACCACACTGATGTGCACAGGTTAGGGGCGCAGCACACAACCAATACATATTATCTTACACAGATCCCAGAAAGAAAAAAACAAAGCAATGCATCATTTAAAACCCCAGCAGTGCAGAAATAGGAGAGGCACTGGTCAACTGACCTTTTTCTCTTTTTCTTGTTTTTTGCTGTATTGTTATCCAACACCTATACACCATCAACATCCTAATAGTTTCTAGCTCCTCACCACCCAAACCCATTCCTCTACCCAGTTGTCCTAGAGAAAAATACAGAATCTGCTAAATCCTGTTACCTTCTACAAGGTTTCTTTTAGTATTATTTCAGAAAAAAACCCACCCCCCCCCAAAATAATCCCCAAAAAAACTTCTGCTTTTTTTCTCCCTCTTTCTCTCCAAATAGGGTCATTACTTACCCTCCCATAGGGAACGCAAACCAGCTTTTGGGCTAGTACCTGAAGCAGAACCAGCTACAGCGATTGGTATTTTAGTCTTGCAAGTAGGAATTCTGGGATTGCTCAAATGTTCGATGTGGATGAAAAATATAAACACAATGACCACCTTTGTGGCCTGTTATGGGAAAGGTGATTTAATTTAAAAGGAATAGGATAGATAGAAATAAAGTCAGGAGGTGGGGGATGGAAAGGAAATGGTTGTGCCATAGATTGTGATCTCTCTTTTCTCTTCCTTTCTGTTACCTCCTTTCTCTCTGTCTCACCAAAACAAGCTGGGGACCTGACTGTGTTCTGAGGTGATTTCATTCCACATTTGGAACTGCAGAACTGCAGGTACAAAATCCCTCTCTCTACTCAGAAATCTCCATTAAATCTCCATTTCTATAGCATTTCTGGTCACTGCAGCACTTTGCTAGGGAAAATGAATTCCACCACTAGCTGGGGAGAGCATGTCACTAACATCCCCTTCTCCTCACAAAGTGGGAGCCAAGTCCTACAGCCAGAATATGGCAGGATACAACAGAGAGAAACATCAAAATAATAGCACCAATATTGCTATTATCACATTAACACAAGATCCAAATCCTTTTGAATTACAAAACCAGTCTGGAATCAGCTTTTTCAAACAAGTCATGGAAAAACGGAATATACTTCTCCCTAGCTGTCAAATTGTGCTCTTCTCTCAAGCAAAATGGAGCTTTTGCTTTCAAAGAAGTGAAAAAGAAATTTCATGGGAAGCTGGCATTGTTGTTTTAATAATGAAATGTGTATCAATCCAATTTTACTCACTGAGAACAAAGAAGCTTAAAGAGTGCCCTGAATTTCCAGTATTCAGGTGGCCACTGATGCTGAAATTAGCTGTTTCACAGCTGTTATTAGTAGTGCTTTGTGTCTGTTTCACAACTAACAAAACAGTTTTATATTAACACAGGGACCTAAATAGATTTGTCCATTAAACGCTAGTACATTAGACCCAAGGTGTCCCTTACAAGCATCCCAGTGGAGTTTTCTAAATAATCTTGGCTAGAACAACCTTGGGAGGCAAGTTTACTGAGAAATAACACTATTAATAATAACTCTTCCAGGACAGAATCCAGGGTCTAGCATAGAGTTGTTCTAAAGCTATGCCATCCTAATAGGAAGAAGGAAAAATAAACTGCTAGAAGTAACATAAAAAATAAAACCTAGCAGAGGATGATATGATCAAAGAATTAGATTCAAAAATCATTACAATAAACAGGTATTTCCCCCTGGCCCCTGCACTGAAAATGATTTTGCAAGAGAAACAGAAGTATATTCCTGTTAGATCTAAATAATTTTTTTATCTCTAGAGGGAAAAATACTTATTAATTTCTTGGTGAGCTGGGCAAAGCAATGAGATTCATATTGTTGTAATTATTTTTTTTTTATTCAGTAAAATGTTAAATCTCCAGGTACTTTACCTATTGGTCACATTTTTTTTTTTTTTTGTATTTCCAGCAAAGCTGTTTAGTGTCTCATCTTCTCAGAGGAAAGGAATCTGAATGGAATTATGGATGCATGATCACAACTAGTAAAATGAGTAGAATCAGAGAGAAGGACAGAGAGAAAATATTAAAGCTCTGATAGTTTGTATTGATCAGGAACACCAGTGGAAAAATTCTCCTCTGCAATATTAATTTGTCTGTATCTAGGTTGATTTTCTATCCTGATTAAAGCTGGTTTTCACCACTTTGCTCATGACAATAAGATATTGGTTGCATCAGGCCAGAAATATTCTCTAGAAAGGGATGCTCTTTTAAAATGGCATTGATAGAAGCAACACACACACAAATATACCCAGCCTGCATATAAACAAGCACATATATAATTTCTGCCAATGATTCTTTTCTGAACAGCAACCACTTTGGTTCCTGCTAAGTTGCACTAGAATCAAAAACTGTGTGAGTGCTTATCTGCCTCCAGTCTTCCTTCTTCCTAAAAAAACTGTACTGTCACAGTCAGGAAGTGTAGTCTGGACAAGAAAAGGAAAGCAGGACAGAGATGTTGTAATCAACTTTTCCTACTCATGAAACAAGCCTGATTCAGGTCCTTTTTCCACTGACTGTTACCCATAATGGAAGGTCTGGGACCAGTATGACCAGTTGTTTGGGAATGTTGCTGTGCTCCATATTTTCTAGGACTTGTGCAAGAAAGGATAAAAGTATCACATTAGATGACACATTAAATAGCAGTCTGACACTTTTAACAAATGTCTGATAAAATCTAAGTCCTAATGAAGGAGTCTGTTCAGCAACACATAAATTTTTTTTCATTTTTTCTTTTTTTTTTTTTTCTAGCACCTTCTTTCTTGTTTCTTGCTCCGTGCTATTCATGAAGTATTACCATCTAGGGACAGGTTGTGAGGTGTCACTACTTGAGACTAGGAGAGGCCAAGGGGGAATGTTCTTCCTACTGAGCTTAATATTTTCAAGAAACAATGGTGATTACAAACCCACAGTGCCACTGGGCCCAAAATTCTCCATTTATTAAGAATCAGTCAATGCAGTTCCATCTTGGGAAAAATCAGACTCCAAGCCTCAGCCAGAGATCTTTCTCAGGAAAGGTGGTTCTTGACATGCCTTCCTGATTCCCTCCTTTGGCCTCACTGCAGCAGACCAGGATGATAATTGGAAAAGCACGTCTAATTAAAACCAGAGAGGCAAAAGAAAGTGTGTGGGGAGTTGAGAGATAGAGGGGGAAAGAAAAAAAAAAAGGGAAATAAGATAAATTCAAGCACATAACAAAGAACATTTCTGCCCTGTTGTTCCTAGGAGGGATCTCCTAAGAGTGATGCAACAGTCCAGAGGCTACAAGTCAAAAATTAAGCTATTGTGTATAACACTGAAAACAGCAAACCCTTTGTGTACCATCAAAATGGAAACCAAGAAATAAAGTCAAGATGCTAAACATGTGTTTGAGAAGCACCGAAGCATGCGGCATGTATTTGATTCCCTCCCTCCCTTCTGGGGAGTGTAGGGAGGTGTGACTGAGATATATTAAATCCAGTGATGGCCAAATGCTCCACAGCTACACACAGCCCCAATCAGGACACAAACCCTGAAGTTTAGACACACAGATTTTGAAGGTTTGTCCCACCAGACAAGCATGCTGCTTCTCTTTCCTCTGGAGATAAGTATCCATCACCTCTTGTTAGAAGGTGTCATAACATTTCCCAATGAGGGTGCTTAGAGATGTGCTCATCCTTCAACTGGACACTTTTGCCTTTCACACTCAGAGACCAGACTAGGCCCCATCTGCCACAGCAAGGAAGGGCCTTTGCAAGTAAAGAAATAACATAAGACATGAAGTTTTTAAGAAATGTCACAAATGTGACATTCCAGTTCCACATAGCCTCAAGTGCAATGGTATATACAACAGCTTAGTGATGGAGAAGTAAGATCAACAAGGCCCACAAAATGAATCTCAGGACTTAAAAGGTTGGAATAGAGATGCTTTTGCTCCTTTCAGTTAAAGCCTATTTTATTTTGTGCTTAACATCTTGAAGACTAAGGCTAGACTAAACCTCTGCTAACATAGAAAGATTTCTTTGTGGTCCAGCAAGTCAAAAGTGTAGCAAGAGGCAAGGAAAGGCCCAAGACTGATTCTTTCTTTTCCCTCTTTGCACTTCCCCTCCTCTCTTCCCTTCAGGGGAGTTTCACATCTTACACAGAGTCCTCAAATGCCTCCAATACTGTTAACCCCTTTGCTGGCTCTGTGCAGGGCTCTCTGGGTTTCCTGCAGGTCACTGGATTTTCTATGTCCCTGCTGGAAAACATGAAGGAAGAGCTTGTGACAGCAAATATGAACAAGGTCATATTCCTGACCACTTCAAGTGCAGCAATCCAGAGCTGAGTGCCTCCTTCAGTAATACAGCTTGAAGCTCATTGTAAGACCATTCAGACACAAGGAAATTTAAAATTCCCAAGTAAACCTACAGCCCATAGGAATTTATTCAAGTATGTCAGTAAATTGGTAGGTAAGAAAACTGTTTTTCCCCTACAAGGCCACTTTCATTTCTGCTGAGAAAGAGACCTGAATATCTGAAAAACACACATAATATCAAAAGGAAATCTCAATGTACAATTCATGGGATTTTTCCTCCTCCCAAGCTAAATTTTATTACCAGCTTAAAAAAATTATGTCATTAATTGGCTGTAAGGAGAAACACCATTCACAAGATATTTGGCTCCTAGAAGTAAGAAAAAAACCAAAAAGGATGATAAAGCAATATATGTTGAGAGCTTGAATACTGTTTCACATCACAACAAGCTTGAGGGTGGAAAGGTATGTTAACTTTCAGCATTTCTGTCCCCCCACAATTGAACTAGTCTTCCCCAACCTGCTACATCCACTTAGAAAGCTTTCCTGTTTCTAAGGGATTTTGACTCATTCCTTTTGCTTCTTCACCAGGATCACTCTAAGTGTGATAGGACCTTAAGGGCAAAGAGAGAAAAATATATAAATAAAAGTAGGCAAGGACAATTGCAGAGTGGCCAGTGTTAATGTCACCATATAAAGGGTATGTCAGCATTTCCATTAGAAACTCCTGTTTTCAAAGGTTTATAACTTGATCATAAAAATTCACTATGAGCAGCAGCAGGAAACTTGGCAAAAAAAAATCTCACTCAGTTTTGATTGATTTTTCTTTTACTTTCTTTCCCCCTCCTCCCCATCCACCTTCAGCCTTTATAAATTTTTCCCCATTCTTTTCTCCTCCTTCAAGACAGTAAGTTTCGGTGGTTTTAACCAGAGGAATACAAGAGCAAGCTTCTTGCCACACCTTGTCAGATGCACTAACACTGCTCACATTTTGCCTTTTCTGGCTTCTAGTGCTCTGTTTATACGACCTGCAGTCTTTGGGGGCTTTTGCTTTGCTTCCAGATATTTTGAATAATGCATTCTCCAAAGTTTTCAGAAGAGAGCTCTGCTTTGGACTGACTGCAAATACTATATGTCAATATACCAAAACCCCACAACTTCTTTGAAGACAAATAATTCATTAAAAAGAAAGAGACCCTTATCATGAGGGTGCATGTTGCAGCAGTCTTTTTCAGCATGTAAAGCCCAGTCAGATATGTCAGGATAGCTCAATTAAAAATAGGAAATACTGCAATGCCTGGTCTGTTCTGGTTTTGGTCCATCAAATCCCTTCTTCAGTCATACAAAGGGCTCATCTACATGGGATGTTTAAGTGAATATGACAGCAGCCATCTTGGTTGACACTTGAGACTAAACTGGAGACCCTAAGCATGTTGCTGTGTAACTTGAATTAAATTGCCAAGGTGGGTGGACCAGGCATGGAGAGAGGACACAAAACACGTGCTGAACAGTGGGAAGATAGTTCTGTAGGTGCAAGAAGTGACTTGAATTAAATGCAGATTACCCTATTACAAGTCACTCCCCAACAACAGCCCTGAGTATTCACAAATAAAGACAGAGGAAAATAAAGAAGAAGGAAAGGAAATAGGTGCATCAGTATCATTGGACAGGAAGATTTAAAAAGAAAATACATTGAGGCAGGTTTTAAGATGATGCCAAGAAAACAAACATTGCAGAAGTGGAGCAAGGATACCGAAAATGAAGGTATAAAAGGCTGAGAGTTCAGGTTCAGAAACATCCTAGTGTTTGAGTTGCTTGTCTGAGCTGTCTGAGTCAGCAACAAGGAGATCAGGATGGGGATGCAGTGGCCTCTATCATCAGATTTTCCATCCCAGTTTGCAGTGGCAACAGCATAAACTCATATACAAAGTAAAAAGAAAGGAGATATTAAATAAGGAAGCAGAAAAGACAAAATATTGATGGTCTGAATTTTGGGTCATGACATATCTGGGTGTGGGGAGGATTATACTTATGCCTGCACATTGGGTGTTAAATCCCACTGAGGGTTGATTTTTTTTTTTTTTTTCCACCACATGTCACAATATAATTCAAGCTGGACAAAATGATGTGACAAGACCAACACAACCATGACGTGTATTACAAATTATCTGAAATATACAGTATACTCTTTCCATTTTTGCATTAATCAAACCAAAATAAACAATTGCATTAGAAGGGCATAAGGAAAATACATCAGTATGGAAGTAGCCTCTTTATATCATGATCTCATTTCTCAGACTCTTCACACAGAATTATCTTTAGAGCAAGACATCTCTCTGCTTTCTGTTTTGCACATACTAAACTGCCTATAAAGAAATTTAGTGCAGTGCTTCTGTCTTCCTCCAAGTATTTTATATTTCTTCATCAGTGAAACATAAGAAGTGAATTTAGATGCACAGAGTTAAAAACAGAAACCCACTTTTGTGAAAATCATCATTTTTTAAAATCTAACTTCCATAAAATCATGTTTTGCCAGTGGCCTAAGATGTAAGCTTACTTGCTCAGTGGCTTAGGGCTTATCCAACAGAACATGTAAGTTCATCTAACTCCAACTTTTATGCCTCTGTTTTCCCACATGCAAATAAGATAACAATACTTATCTATTCTTTAGAAGAAATGCTGGAAAAAAATGATACTTTAAAGAGAATTTTAAAAGTCAGCATCAATTAAACAAAATGACAAATTTAGTTAAAAATCATATGCTTACATTTCTGCCTGTGTATCTAAGCTCAGAATATGCTTGTTTTTCCCTACTAGAGCAGCAGTGTACCTAACAGAGAAATAAAGGGCAAGCAACTAAAATGTCAGGAGAGAATTGGGACTGCGAGGAAGTTCACAGGGAAAAGAAGGAACACAGTAATCATAAAAAGGACTTAGGGAAATAGTTACACCATCCCATGGAGTAAGAGATCAAGTGGAAAGGAGAAGAACCAGGAGAGACTTTGGTTTTGATATTTTTAATTGATGCAGTGCATAGCTGATGCCTGAAGTTTTGCTATCAGTTTTGTTATTCTAATTAGAAAAGTGTGGAGACAGGCAAACCAACATCAAAACCCTGAACCATCGCAGCAGACCTCAGGCAGCTTCAGTAGCAACTGAGGAGATGCGTAAAGCACTATGACACCAAAAACCCACATAGTGAAAGAAGAGATTTATGGGCTAGCATGCAACACTGGCAGGTAGACTGTTCCTTATAGAGGGATGAAGGTACCTTTAGTGAGCTATAGCTACAGCAGCAGAAGTAAGGCTGGACACTGAAAGCTACTAGCTTCAACCTGCACTTCAGGGGGGCACAGGTTCTTGCTTTTTTTTTTTTTCTTCATAGAAGTTAATGAATATGATTGATATGTAGACGTAGATTTATATCGGTTAAGATGGGCTAAGTAAAGTTGCTGGATAACAGAGACTAAGGGTGTGTATGGTTAGGGATTATAGTGCAACGATAAAAGATAATATAGTTTTGTAATTAAAGGCAATATTATTTTAAAAAGGAATGGAGTATGTTTGACTGGTACATAGATTTTTATGTCTATTTACAGTCCCAAGGCACAGTTAAACTGCTGATTATCCTATGCCAAGCAAATCCTTTCACTGTTTGATGAGGATGTTTTCCATTTTTTTTACTGACTCCTCCTTATTCAAGGCACATCCAGGTTTCTGAAGGAAAGAAGTTTTTTGAGTTTGTTTTTGTGTGTGAATGCCATCCAGAAGCTGAGCTTGGAAAATGTAATCTAGTTCTGCAAATACTTGACCTCTCAATCCCTTGCACATTCCATTCTCACCTTCCTCCATCTTCCCACAAAAACTGCCAGTGGAACACCTTCCCAGTGCCATCATATCTCAAGTGGTAGGAGAAGTGCAGTAGGAAACAAAAAAACTACATACAAAAAGTAGCAGTACTGATTTTTTCCTCTTGAAGGTATTCACTTTAGAGTTCACAAAATGGCTACCCAGCTATAAAAAACATCAGTGAGGGATTTAAGTGCATCATATATATCTATCAAGACAAAATAAAATTGCATATAACTCGGTATATCATAGTCCTAAGAAAATGACTTGAGGCATCACAGCTATGTAGGAAGCTAATCTTGGTATCATATCATCCCAATTACCGATTTATTATTTCTTCTACTCCGATTCAGAGATGGATTTTCTAGTCTGATAAAGTGTACACCAACTTGAAATTAGGAATTGGGGCTACTCACATGTAAAAGCAGGACCTGAAAATTACTCTTTGATGTCTTGAGTTTGGAATTATTTCAATAAAAATGAACACAGTTTTCATAATCTGTTGGTTTTTATTTTTCTTTTAGTAAGGAGGGGGTAGTGAATGTGTTGTAATTGCTCACAGAGCTCCTTAAAAACACAAACAAAATAAATCCCTCTAACAGTGACCTCCACCCTGAAAAAAAATTTCCTGCAACCTGTCATACCAATGCTCCCACCATTCTGCTTTCTTCTTTTCTTAAATGGCTATAAGAAATTCCATTTTTTTTCCAAAACTTTCATTTCACCTCTTTTCCAGAAGAGTACTTCCTTCACATAAATACCATAAAGTGCTGAACATATTTTTAGACCACTGCTAAAGGTACAGCATGACATTTGGGTATTTAACTTGATTTGAATTCAAGCTAACTCATGGCACAGTATTCCCAAATGTACATTGTAGTATTAACCAGACTCTTATTAGTGCTCGGTGTGGGCTTTCTATACCCAGGATGCTCACAGTATCATAAACAAGCCAGAACACATACCAAGTTACATATGCCTGTGGGTGTATGCACATTTATACACATGTACAAAACACATTCTCAATATACTATTAAGCACCTAACTTATCCTATGCAGTCCTACCAAAGATCACCTCAAAATACCCCACTTTAGAATAAATGAGATTTCCTGGCGTGATCACTTAAAGTGGAGACAGAAACATTATGACCAAGGAGACCAGTAGAGAGCACAGGAATGAAATAATGAATTTCAGGCAAAGTACTGTCTTTCAGCAGCCAGGCAGTCAGAGACAGATCTGCAGAGAGTTATTTGACCTCTGAGAACTGTGCCTTAGATATGGGACCTTGTGGAGGTAATCACATGCTGCTGGTTTCTTTGCCTGCAGCCTCCATGTATCCTGTCTCTCAGGCAAAATGTGTTCAGAGGTATAACCCCATTCACTTACTCAGGGGAAATTCTGCATTCCCAAAAACACAGATCACAATGAGATCCCTTCCCAATACAGAAAGTTCACTGGGTCCCCTGGCACCTATAATTTTACACAGACAAAGGGAAAGAACAGGAGAACACAGCTGTATTCACCAGTGCAGATTATTATAATTTCAAATAAAAACCTCAAAGGCCAGCCAAACACTCTCTGGACATCGACATTTGTATAGTTTATGGCAGGTGTAAACCCAGAGGCCATTAAAAAAAAGTTTATCTTTAGAAGACATGTCCACAGTTTAGTGTCTTTTGAAGAGCACTGCTAGCTTCATTGCACTGAATTTATTTTGGGAATCATCTTTCCAATATATGGGAGGCTTAAGCCCTTCAGCACTGGTTCCCCACAAAACTAGCATCAGCTGTGGCATTTTATACAGGTATTAGATAAGAATCATATAAGTGATGGTGTTTTCCATGTTTCACTGCATTACTCCATGAGGAATTAAACTTCTTTGCTAGAAATGATGTGTAGATAAACTTCTGTGAGAGTGTAGTGTATTCTCAGCTTCAGACAAGTTACACGTTATCTGAAAAAAAAATCTACATTCCTTAAGAGTCAAACTTGCAGCAAATACAAAATCATAGAATCATAGAATAACCATGTTGGAAGAGACGCACTGGATCATCAAGTCCAACCATTCCTCAAACACTAAACCATGCCTCTCAGCACCTTGTCCACCTGAACCTTAAACACCTCCAGGGAAGGTGAAACAACCACCTCCCTGGGCAGCCTGTTCCAGTGCCCAGTGACTCTTTGTGTGAAAACTTTTTTCCTGATGTCCAGCCTAAACCTCCCCTCGTGGAGCTTGAGGCAATTTCCTCTTGTCCTGTCCCCTGTCACTCGGGAGAAGAGGCCAGCTCCCTCCCTTCTGCAACCTCCCCTCAGGTAGTTATAGAGAGCAATGAGGTCCCCTCTCAACCTCCTCTTCTCCGGGCTAAACAACCCAGCTCTCTCAGCTGCTCCTCATAAGGCCTGTTCTCCAGCCCCTTCACCATCTTCGTTGCTCTTCTCTGGACTCACTCCA
>WAAB01003578.1:108207-182384 GCA_013389865.1 Piaya cayana | reverse complement strand
CAGCTTAGTGTCATCTGCAAACTTGCTAAGGGTGCACTCAATGCCTTCGTCCAGGTCATTGATGAAGACATTGAACAGGGCTGGACCTAGCACTGAGCCCTGGGGAACCCCACTTGTGACTGGCCTTCAGCTGGATTTAACACCATTTCCCACCACTCTCTGGGCCCGGTCATCGAACCAGCTTTCCACCCAGGAGAGTGTGTGCCTGTCCAGGCCAGAGGCTGACATGTTTACTTTCTGCACAAGCAACAAATCCAAAGTATTCTTTACGAAGTGCTAATTCTGTAGCCCATGTTAACTAAATGAAAGGTCCTCACTGCACCCAGTCAGACCCAATACAGCTTCTTAAGTGTGCAAAGAAACCCAGTTAGCTCAAAAGACTAACTTAAAAGCCAACATTGAACACGTGTTCTAATAGCTCTTGAAAGGGTCTTGTCCCTGTTGAATATCAAGGGACAACAATGACAGATAGGTACCCATATATGAGCAGTCTGAATATCTATTCACTCAACTCCCATTCACTCTCAGTGAGGTGACTATTTGCAGCAATTTGTGAGTGCTCCTGCCCATTGTGTTGAGGAACCTCATTCCTTACCAGGCAGAGCAGCACAGTCTTTGCTCCAAGATGCAGAAGATCCACATCTAGCCTGAAGAGGTGATACAAGGTGACACACACAAAGGAACACTATGCCAAGACCCACCACCAGATGCACGTACTGTTCTGAGGCCAGGAGAAATGTGTGTGCATGAGGATGACTATGTTCAGGATGACAAAGTTATATAAGGTCAAGTGACATGTTTCAGAAATAGATGCATTTGCAAGAGACATTTAAAGTTAGGAATCACCTCCTATTTCCTCCTTAATAGAAAGTAAATTTACTGTCTCTAGCAGTAACCCCAAAAGATCCTGGAAATTCTAACACTGGAGATGGAGTTTCTTTTCTGATTATAGATATTTTTTTCCCCACACTTCATTAGAATGGGTGGTTGCAAAGGGAAAGGGTGTTTAGAAGCTCTACTGCTTCAGCATCCTTCAGAACAGCAAGAGTGTTGCAAATTGCTATATCCAATTAAATTAATGTGGACATACATAGGGGCACCAATTTATGTGTGGGTTTATGTATGGCTAGATAAATGCAGATATCCTCATAGCATGCTTGCATATAGATAGATATTTATCTATGTATGTATATATAAAATCCTCAAGACAGATAAAATGCACACAGCTGTTAGCAGCTGAAGTGGGTCTTAATTACACTCAAGTTGTCATGGTAACATCTGACAAGCTTTGCCTTCCTGTATGGGAATGCTTGCCCTCTTGGAGTTTCAATGTACCGAGAGGGCTTCTGAGGAAAATTATAATAAATCACACAACTTTTTCTGACTTTTGTGTCTTCCTGTGAAAGAAAAAGGGTTGGGAAATCATATTGTTCTACAGGTCTGACACGTCAGAGCAATGCAAAAGTAAAATGGTATTTTAATGCTGTTGGCACTTTAAATACATAGTTTTGTGAAGAATTAGTGTCTGAGATCACAAAGCATTAATATTATATTTTTATCATGAGTGTCAATAAATCTAGTACATGAAATCATCACTGGTAACATCTAACTTTTTATTGCTGCTATTCAAGCAAGAAGACTGATTTCACCTATCACCTTGTACCAAGAGACATAGCCAAAAAGGAACTTAGGTCTATTCTAACTACAAGTTTATACTCTTCGCTGAAGGGCAGCTGGTTTAATATGTATTCATTTATGTCTCACGACATTTCTGAATAAATTCTGCTTTTCAGTGGAATAGCATTAGAAAACATTCAAATCTAGAAAAACAAAACAAAACAAAGACCAGTGATGGATCTGATTTTGGAAAACAAACAAACAAACAAACAAACAAACAAACAAACAAACTACAACAAGGAATCACTTAGGCTGTTTATTTTGGTGGTATTTTGCTGAGAAAATTCTAAATAATAAAGACAGTATCCTTGGAGTAGAGACCTAGAAAGGAAGTGGCAAAGCAAAACTCTTCACCTCTGTCAGGATACAATAGTCTTTTGCTTTCCTCTCAAATGCGTTATAAAATAGCAATTCTTTTGAAGATGGTCAACAAGATTTCCCCTTCCATTTTCCTCCCATATCTTAAAAAAAATTTAAAAATCAACCCAAACAAGGGAAAATATCATATATCTAAAGTACCACACCTCAAGACTGCTTTAATTCACCTGGCTCACATGCGTGTTTTCTTGAATAGTTGACAAAAACTAGCACCACGGTGTGCTACTTCAGCAGTAAGCATCCAGCTGGTGATAGTAGATTCAACATGTTCAAGAAGAACAGAGGGAGTCAGTGATCTGAACTTTGACTTTTAAAGATAAGATGACATTGGATTTGAATTAATTCCACCTAGACATCTTTTATAGGCAACACGGACCAACAGGTACAGAGGAAAATGACTGTGAACATGCTTGTCCCTTTCCTAGCTATAATAAGGGGTCACAACAGCCCACTCTCAGATAATGTAGATTGGGCAGATGAAACTCCTCCAACAGCTCTACAAAAGCCAACAAACATATAAGTGAGCATGATCAGTGGCAGCTCTGCTCAAATCACACAGATGTGGCTCAACAGCCTTACTTCAGTCTTGCACAAAAGGATTTTAACAATGTAGAATTCATGTGTTTGTATAGCAGGTCTCCAAACACAACTGTAATACATCTAAGAAAGAAGAACTGAAAATCCTAATGAAAGCAAATTTGCATACAAATGAAAGTTATTTTTGTATGCACTATTCCCCCACCTCCAGTTTCATTCTCTTCTCAAGAACCTCAAAGATGTATAAGACACAAGGAATTACTGCTGGACAGAAATCTTGTTTCCATTTCCCACAAAGAGAAGAGACAGCAAAATTTCTCACAAATCATACTTGGCTATTCCTATGCATTGATTCATTTAAGTAAAGGGAGCACAAAAAGACTCATCATTTTTGTAACTTAAAAAAGGCGAAGAATAATGTTTCAAAGTGGAAAGTTGAAATGCTTCATTACAGAAAATTGGAGCAGAAATGAGAAAAGGGATAATCCCTCTGGGCCTCCCCCAAAATTTCAGAGGGCACAATTCTCTAAAAGGTTTTATTCCAAAATGACATTTTTACATTAAACCTTCTCTCTAAAACCACAAATATTTTGAGAAAAAAGATATTATTCTTAATAGCTGAGCACTGAATGTATGTTATTTTGTCTCTGAAGGCTCCTCACATATTAACTAAGAGCTTTTTGCATCATCCTTTCCTAGGAATCTATTTTTCTAACTTCCAGTCCTGTCTCTCCTCCTCCCTCCCCCTTTAATTTTATTATTATTTTTTCTTTCATTTCATAAGCTCTCAGCTTTTTAATATGAGAGCCTTTTATTTCTATAAAACTGCAGCTGCTTTCATTTAGTTTTATGGATTTAATGTATTTAGAGGTTCCAAGAGAAGCTTGGAACTGGCGGTATTATCCAGACGTTTGCTGCTTAGTGCCTTTTCTAATGACAAGACTTATCTGATTCAGAACATTTCATATCTGTAGAAAAATTAATTCTCTCTCCCTTTGTCTTTAGGCTTCAAGATTTAATTTGTTCAGGGGATTCTTTCAAGCACTTTTTTTTTTCCCCTTTGCAGATACCCTGATGACTTACTTCANAGAGACATAGCCAAAAAGGAACTTAGGTCTATTCTAACTACAAGTTTATACTCTTCGCTGAAGGGCAGCTGGTTTAATATGTATTCATTTATGTCTCACGACATTTCTGAATAAATTCTGCTTTTCAGTGGAATAGCATTAGAAAACATTCAAATCTAGAAAAACAAAACAAAACAAAGACCAGTGATGGATCTGATTTTGGAAAACAAACAAACAAACAAACAAACAAACAAACAAACAAACTACAACAAGGAATCACTTAGGCTGTTTATTTTGGTGGTATTTTGCTGAGAAAATTCTAAATAATAAAGACAGTATCCTTGGAGTAGAGACCTAGAAAGGAAGTGGCAAAGCAAAACTCTTCACCTCTGTCAGGATACAATAGTCTTTTGCTTTCCTCTCAAATGCGTTATAAAATAGCAATTCTTTTGAAGATGGTCAACAAGATTTCCCCTTCCATTTTCCTCCCATATCTTAAAAAAAATTTAAAAATCAACCCAAACAAGGGAAAATATCATATATCTAAAGTACCACACCTCAAGACTGCTTTAATTCACCTGGCTCACATGCGTGTTTTCTTGAATAGTTGACAAAAACTAGCACCACGGTGTGCTACTTCAGCAGTAAGCATCCAGCTGGTGATAGTAGATTCAACATGTTCAAGAAGAACAGAGGGAGTCAGTGATCTGAACTTTGACTTTTAAAGATAAGATGACATTGGATTTGAATTAATTCCACCTAGACATCTTTTATAGGCAACACGGACCAACAGGTACAGAGGAAAATGACTGTGAACATGCTTGTCCCTTTCCTAGCTATAATAAGGGGTCACAACAGCCCACTCTCAGATAATGTAGATTGGGCAGATGAAACTCCTCCAACAGCTCTACAAAAGCCAACAAACATATAAGTGAGCATGATCAGTGGCAGCTCTGCTCAAATCACACAGATGTGGCTCAACAGCCTTACTTCAGTCTTGCACAAAAGGATTTTAACAATGTAGAATTCATGTGTTTGTATAGCAGGTCTCCAAACACAACTGTAATACATCTAAGAAAGAAGAACTGAAAATCCTAATGAAAGCAAATTTGCATACAAATGAAAGTTATTTTTGTATGCACTATTCCCCCACCTCCAGTTTCATTCTCTTCTCAAGAACCTCAAAGATGTATAAGACACAAGGAATTACTGCTGGACAGAAATCTTGTTTCCATTTCCCACAAAGAGAAGAGACAGCAAAATTTCTCACAAATCATACTTGGCTATTCCTATGCATTGATTCATTTAAGTAAAGGGAGCACAAAAAGACTCATCATTTTTGTAACTTAAAAAAGGCGAAGAATAATGTTTCAAAGTGGAAAGTTGAAATGCTTCATTACAGAAAATTGGAGCAGAAATGAGAAAAGGGATAATCCCTCTGGGCCTCCCCCAAAATTTCAGAGGGCACAATTCTCTAAAAGGTTTTATTCCAAAATGACATTTTTACATTAAACCTTCTCTCTAAAACCACAAATATTTTGAGAAAAAAGATATTATTCTTAATAGCTGAGCACTGAATGTATGTTATTTTGTCTCTGAAGGCTCCTCACATATTAACTAAGAGCTTTTTGCATCATCCTTTCCTAGGAATCTATTTTTCTAACTTCCAGTCCTGTCTCTCCTCCTCCCTCCCCCTTTAATTTTATTATTATTTTTTCTTTCATTTCATAAGCTCTCAGCTTTTTAATATGAGAGCCTTTTATTTCTATAAAACTGCAGCTGCTTTCATTTAGTTTTATGGATTTAATGTATTTAGAGGTTCCAAGAGAAGCTTGGAACTGGCGGTATTATCCAGACGTTTGCTGCTTAGTGCCTTTTCTAATGACAAGACTTATCTGATTCAGAACATTTCATATCTGTAGAAAAATTAATTCTCTCTCCCTTTGTCTTTAGGCTTCAAGATTTAATTTGTTCAGGGGATTCTTTCAAGCACTTTTTTTTTTCCCCTTTGCAGATACCCTGATGACTTACTTCCAATGCTGAAGTTGTTCTTCCTGCTGGCATTTGAGTCTGAACCGTTTGTAACTTGGTACTTATGTGCCTTCCCGTCACTATGGCATTTGAGCTTCTATCAGTATTATTTAATTTATCTTGTCCTCCTATTCTGTGATGCAAAGATTGCTATTCTCACCATTTTACATACATGGAAATGAAGAGGGAACTAGAGTTTGTATCTGCAATTGATCCATATTGATTTCAATATGAGCTATGCATCCAAAGCACACTCCTGAATGTAACCTTAAGTGATTTACTCAAGGTCAAACAGGAAGTTTACTGAAGGAGTGAAAATGAACTTGGGTATGGTATTTAAGGTCACCATCCTTTCTACCAATATACTCCCAAATTATGGTATGGTACCCCTGGAGGCATTGTTTACAGCAAGCTGAAGAAATATGTATATTAGAGAAAACTGGCCAATGAATAGTTTAAAAGTTTTGGACATCTGCTGCAATACTGAGAAGTACAATAAGACATTGCATAATTTAAGACAACCCCACAGATGAAACTAAATCAGTTAAAACTATCTTATGCTGGTTGCAGTAGACAGCACATGAGGCAGCATTTGCAAAACCCAGATTCTTATGGTTTTGATCCTTAGACAACTATACTCATTTAAGACTACTTCATCCTCTCATCAGAGCAATCCAAGGACAGCAGCAGGATGCTAAAGCATGGACCAAGACTTTGCAATCACTGAAATATCAATTTAGTTGTCACTTCCTATTACTTTGCCATCTCTGCAGCACAGAGAAAACTACACCTCTTCAGAAGCACAGTTATTGCCCATATCTATTTTCTCTATTTCATCTCTTTACATTTTGTCCTCTGCAGTAACTCCTGAAGACCTTTAGAAGGCCTCATACTAGCCTTACTCTTCACTCTATCAGCAATGAAAAAGTTCATTGCAATATTCATCCATCATTTTTAGCCTTTATGGCTAATATCCTTTAATAAATTTATGGCAAATCCATGCTTTGCAGAAGTGCCATTTGTAATGACTGAGGACAGTTCACTGTCTTTCTTGGTTAAACTCTTCTTGTATGTTTCTTCAGTATTAAGAACTAGACTGGACATAGTGGAGTTTCCTTATGAACAGTTTTCAGATATTTATTTCACACACTCTGTGAAAAAAAGGACATAAAATCATCATACATATATTTAAAACATATTGGTTTTGCAATCTAAGCCTGGAAAAGTGTGTATTAAAAATTGACAACAAAACCAATTGTAATTAGATATGAATTTAGATTTCTGAAGTTGTGAAGTGTTTGCAAGAGCAATATTGAGGTAAAAAGTCTTGAATTAGACAATACATTTTTTCCAAAATCATCAAAACTCTTCTGTGTTTTTTTCCTCAGAAAAACTGAACCCATACAGAGATTTGAATTTGAGGGTTTCTGGGACATAGACTGAGTCTAGAGGTCAGAAAACAGTAAGAGAAAACAGTGAAATATGTTTGTGTGTCTCCCTGGTAAGCCCTCTGGAAAAGTAAACTTTACAATAACAAAATCTGAATTCTGACTGGGAAGGAAATATGTTCTCATCTTTTTATTTCCATTTGTTTAAAGATCTAGGTGGGAGAGTAGAAAGAACCCGAATCCCCTATATACCAAAATACTATCATCTCTATCTTTTAAAAGCTCACATTTATGAGGCATTTCAATAAAAACCAGGAGGAAGAGATCTGATACTTTGCTGAAGAGTAAAACCACAAAAAATACCTTTAAGGTATACATGCCATATGAAAGTTCAAGGACACTTCTCAAACCTCATTATATGTATTCCCATGAAATTACTTCTAGAATTTTTATGGAAAAACTTATAAATAATTTCTATGGTAGCAGTCGATAGAGGCAGGATAGTTATAACTGCATGTGCCACCATTCCTGAAAGAAGAAGAACAACAGATAGGTACAACACTGGCTCTGTATTTCCCATCTGACTTCCCTCAAGACTATTAAGTATGTGCATTAAATGCCTTGCTGACCACTGAAGAAAGATTGTGCCAGGTACTGCACAAAGGCAGGCAGCATCTTTTAGAGCTTACAACCCGAAGAGATAAGACAGCAAAAAGGGGTAACAGCAAGAAACTTTTCAAGGATCCTAGCCAAAAGTTCAAGCAATACATGAAATGGAAACAAACCCCAAATTTTCAGCCCAAGCCAGTCTTTGAGTAAGGCAAGAGAGAGACAGTGCCTCTCTAGCTGATAATGCTACACGTGGACAGCTTACCAGCACATAAAGGTTTGAGGAGAACTTACAAGGGAAGTGCTACCCTGGATATGACTGAGACATGAGCAGCAGAGGACTGTTCTCCAGTGTTCAAGATGGGACAAATAAGCATCATCCCTGGAAACTCACTTGACTAACACAGCTGTCGCTCTTTGGACCAGTGCTTTGCAGTTCCCTCATGCAGGGTCTGGAGAATGGGGAGTTTCTTCTCACAGGGAGGAGGCAATACAGCTGTGGTGGTGGGTCACAGTGGTTGGTATTCCTGCACATCACAGCTCCCCAGTTCCTCTGCAAATACATTCTCCCTTTACCTCCTTAACAGAGCTGCACATGGAGCTGAACTCCATATGCTGCATTTCATATCCCTTCCCTTATAAAGCTTTATTAAGGCTTTATGTTACACAACTATCACCAATACAAAACTATTGCATTTAGGCTTCCAGGCGACTGAGGGCATTAAAACTCCTTACGTGGAATGGCAGGAACCAATTCCTCATTTTTACTGGCTGGGAACTGAACCTTAATAGGGCTCAGAGCACAAAACTCATAAACCACCAGAGTAAGGGGAGGAGGAAAGAGGGGGAATAAGGAGGGAGGAGGGCGAGAATTTTGCTGCTGAGTTTATGAAATTATAACAGAAGAGAGTAAAAGATGCGAAGCAGTGTGCAGTGAGGAATTCGCTCCACACATGGCAAAGTTAACCTTGCAACAGATGCCCAGCATGTGGAGGGGAAACAAATAAAAGAGGACCCTACTCTTAACAAAAGAAAGCATAGCTTCTTTACACTAGAATAGCAGCAACCTTCATCTCCAGCCCTTGTGGTCCTTGAAAAAGGCTGGGGATTTCTTGCTCAGGCTTAAGTTGCCTTTGACTAGCAACCAGCACAAAGTCTATCTGCCAGCTTGCCTTACAGTCACTACATCCCACCTTTCCCCTTTCTCCTTGTGCAGTACAGGGTCTCTGAGTGCTTTTGCCATACTTCAGTTCCATGCACATCTAAGTCCACCCAAGGAACACGCTGGTCCCATACCAACTACAGTTAGCATGATGGTTTGCACCTTCGAGTTGTTCATCCCATCCACCTTCATCTTATTCTGCTTTTGCAGCCCTTCACAGGGAAGCTCTTGGAGGAAGGACAACTTGCTTTTAGAAGATACTTAACCCAGTGGATTCACCTAGGATATAGCACCAAACATTCCTGCAAGCTTACACAACTTTCTGCCTGGCTGTGGTATTAAAATAACTTTTATTCTGCTAGTGGAAACATGTACTGGGTGCAAGGATGTTTTTAAAGCAGGATGTGGCAAAAACCAAAATAAACTAAAATAAGACAGCTGGAAAATAATTTCTAAGGCCTACACATATCAGGTGCTGTAAATGCAGAAACAATTCTGCACATTGGAGAGGAAAAGTCAAATCTACAACTTAGAACACTTCCCAGCCATTTTTTTTTTTTTAGTACTGAAAGTTACTGTCAGGATCCTGCCATTCTGTATCATTCTGACCTGAACCACAATGGGCCAGGGATGATACTGCTTCCTGGAATAGCAAGAAGCCATTTCACCCCCTCAACCAAGAAAGGAACTTATTAGGAAATTAAACAAGCTACAAGGCACAAGACAAGCCCTGTAAATGTAATTGTGCTCCAGTCAGCATCAGAAATGCTGGCCATTCTCCAAAAGCTGAAGCAAGTTAGTCCCAGCATCAGGATTGCTTCAAATCAGAATGGAAGATAATTACCCATTTCAGGCACCAGAGGAATATTTACTTAGTGTGTTCTGACTTTGAAAATGAAAAATTATGAGAAATATGGCAGCAGTTACCCAAGAGCAAGGAACAAAAGAAGCCGGAGTCCAGAGGTAGAAACAGTGTACATGCATCAAGTAAGCTTACCTTGGAATCTTCCTGGTATCACAACTCAACCTACAATCAAGAATCTTTTCCCTTACCATCAGGCTCCTTTTCTAAAGTATAATTTTTTTTTTTTTTTCTTTTTACAGCTTATCAGAAATAATTTTCTAATACAAAATTTCTATGGACAGAGGAAGAACTTCTGAAACCAAGGAGAGGTTTGATTTTCTGCACCCTTCCCTCTAGAAATATTTTTATTTTAACATAAGATGTCTTTTCCTTCTGGGAGGGAATCTTGAGCATTACAGGGAGGTTGCTGCACGGGTTAGTGCTGGGGATGTACCAAATCCTGGAAAATTACACCTACAGCCCTGCCCGGTGGCCAGACTGAACACAATGCTACAAGATGCTAAATTCAATCATTATAGTTCGTGACCAACATTAACAGAAGTGAGACAGCTAGGTTGCTAGGGCAGCACCAAATTTTCTCATCAAAAAGGTTTTCTCTATAAAAAGGTAGAAAAGACAATGTTTTTTTAAACATTTTTAATGATAGCAAATTCAACTGAAATGAGCTACTTTGTCATCATGGCTGGTTATCAATTGCAAGCTGAACATTCTTAGCGAAGCTGGGATGAACAAGAGTAAATCTTACATAAAAAGCACAGTTCTATTGATCACAGCAGCTGCCACTGGCCCTTCAGTGAAGCAACAACTATCTACTCTAATAAATATGTAATCCTCCAGTAGAGAGGAATCCATCTGCCTTCCAAATTATTCTGCATCATACTTTTCCAAACACTCTTGAGAGAGAAAGCAGACCAGGCCATCCCCCTGATAAAACACTATTACTATGCAGTGATAACATCACACTTGATTTAAGTACATCTGGCATTTTCAGGTGTAATGCCTGAAGCAATAATACTAAAAAACAGAACAACCCTAGTTACGCCTTCTGGGAGTTGCATCTTTGTGAACTAAGTAACTTATGGAGTTCATATTTCTGTACTATCAAGTTCTTTGCATTCTGTAATGTATTTGTCCTCCTACTACCCCGGAGAAGAAGAGGTCAGGGCAGCTCCTTTTGCTCTCCCAGTGCCTGGAGCTTCATTTTCTATTGCATGGGAGCTGGAGGCCTGAATTTCTGGATGGGCTTAAGGCTAAGAAGCTTGGTCATGGTCATGCAGGAAGACATTTTTGTGTCTGAAAGCTGGCTTTGACAGCAGTCACAAGTCAGGCTTCAGGCTCTGTTGGAACATATTTGGAAAGTAGATGTCCCTGAGGATGCATCAGGTCTTCCATCTCTATTTCTTTTGCTAGGAAATGACATCCAGCTTTCTGCAGAAACTGTTGCATGTTTCTCTTACCACCCCCATGCTGCCACGTTAGGATGAACTTTTAAGGCCAGACATGGGGAAAAGGAGACTCAGAGTACGAGTGCCCTGCTATCATGCTGATCCCTGTAAGAATTCCCTTGTGCTGTCATTATTCACCTTTTCCAGTGTTCAGGCTTAGATCTAGGAATCTCTGCCTCTAAAAGGTGCCTGGGGGAGAACCTTGGTGACCCATTGTTGTTTGTCACTCTCCTCAAACTTTGTGCAGCCCTGCATTGTGCTTATTGGGCCCAGTTCATAGCAAGGAGAAGAACAGCAGGCACAGATTCAATGTTGATTTTCTGGACAGCACTGGACAGTTCAGATTCAGTAAGCAGAAAAGGTTCAGGAGATGACAGGTGGCACATGGAAATGAAGAGCTGGATTTTGATCTTACATAGAGTAAATGGGTAGGGAGACACACAGACTGATGGAAGCCCATAGGGAAATGAAATTGTTTAAGGTGATAGGTGGAGTAAGGGAACCATCTGCTCCACAATCATAATTTAAGAACAAGCTTGATTCCCTTCTTCTGGTGTAACTCAGGAGCAATTAATGCCAAATGGGTGGAGCTGCCACTCCACAAGAAAAGGGGTGAGGAGACAGAGCAGAAGCCTGGTGGGAGGTATTTTGTTCCCCTCAGTCACAAGCTGGACCCTTTCACAATAAAGGACTCACATAGCTCCTATGTGGCCATGTGATGCTGGGCACTACAGGGCTTCTGCTCAATGAGCTGAGGAGTTAATAGAAGCAAAACAAATCCCCTTTATTTGCCTTAGGGTCAAGGGTCAGTGTAAGTAAATCATTAATTAACACGCTGGTGCCTCAGTGCTATTGACAGGGTTTTGTGTACACAGTGGGACTGTGGCACCCCCTGCAATTAAGCAGGCAGTGAACTTTCCTCCTCTTTCTATGTGGTGCTCGGCTGGAGCAGGCTCACTTGCTCTGCTGTCTTCATCAGAGGCTCCTCTCTATTCTTTCTNCTTCAGAAAACAAGCCTCGTCATTTTGTTTCTTTCCAACTTCATGCAGCACCTGCTCCTTTAAAAAAAGCTCACTGTCTATGCATACATCAACATATGCATATATTTTACCTCTCTGCTCAGGTAAAGCTGCATCTACAACCTCTAAAGTGTTCACAGGTTCTTTGCAATAACTCATTGGACTTCAAACACCACAGTGTCTCAGAAGAGGAGAAAAAATATTTTATTCTTAGCCTTTAGATTTTAGTAAAAGTTTGGGATCCTGGATTTCTTTTATTTTTTTTCTTCTAATCAAAACAGGACTGTTGACAGCCTGATTTCAACGCCAGGTGGGAAATTGACACATAAAAAGCAGTCATTTCAGAGACTCCACATTCACAGACCCTCTTAGCAATCAGTCGTAGAGTGTCAGAGGAGTTGCTAAGAAATTTGGTTAACTGTTTTGTTGGTGGGGTTTTTTTTGGTTTTTGTTTTTGTTTTTTTTTAAAAAGGAGCCTGCTTTCTTCTGGTTGCTTTGGGTCTCAAAAAGGTCTTGGCCTGCTCTCTGAAGGTCTGACATTGATAGAAGGACCAGCTGCCTCAGAGCTACATCATGCTGAGATCAATGCTAGGTTTGAAGCTGAGCTTCAAGTCCCAGGGAACTTCAGCTAGGAACCCAAGATTAGCATCATTCCTAAACCCAAAATTGAACATCTCATAGGTATTACATGATGGGACAACACACAGTGTGACAGTTCTCAAACTACAAATCAGTGACTGTCTTGGCAAAATCCTAATGTGTATTTGTATGACTACTAATAAACAATTACAGATGTTCTGATCTACTTGAACACTTTTGAAATTAAAGTGTCTGGACAGCCACCTCACTCTCCTTGCAAAACACCATTAGTTCAATATCGTCTAAAAATCTTTGACATTTGTTTCATGTAAGAGAGCAACGACATGATAAACACGATCTTAATACAGCAGAACCTCTGACAGACTTCTTCCCCAAAAATGTTTAAATTGCTGTCATATGGTCCTGATTACCATGACAAGATGCCTGCCCATTCTCTCTTTTTCTATTATAATGTAGGAAATTCAGGTAAGTGCCCAGTCATTTCTTCATTATACCATTGAGAAATTGCTACTTTGGGGTAAAAGTACAGTAAAGGTCCTCTGCTACAAATTTGATTATCATTCCACAGTACTTTCTAGAGGGAGGACAAAAGCATAGTCTGTGTTAAGATGCTTTTCTCCCTGCCAGTTTCAGGCACTGGAAGGTCTAATGAAAACTAGGAGGGGGGAAGAATACAGCTTTCCCGAAGCTGTACAATGGCTTTGTTCAGATTTTGAGGCACCTTAGCTATAAAAGGACATAGTATGTCCTCAGGAATTCAGATAATTCACGAGTCTGCCTTATTTCAAAGCTTAAATTCCAGGATATACAGTAATCTTAAAGATGCGACCAATTTAATAGAGACAAGTGAAATTTCAAGTACACTAATTGAACTAGCTGTTTCCCAAACTGTGCTATCCTATCCCTTAAATACACCTAGCTACTGTCTTGTTATGCTTGCACATTGCTGCCAGAAATGACAATCTTCACTTGTATACTCTATCTACATGAAGAGAGCATCTACATACTGGCAGAATTTCCTACACACTGCACTTGTGTATCATGCATCCTGGTATTTCTAGTCACCAGGACAAATGTTGAGGAAATCAACACTTCCCTCCTTTTTCAGAGTATTCCACTGGTATTTGCTGCCTTTGTCTTTTAGCATCCAGTTCACAGCCCTTGCGTTTGTTACATGAAGATTTCACCCTGTATGGTTCCCGAATCCAGCGGATGCGAAAAGCAGAAAGCTTCTAGCAGCCAAATTAACAGCACATAATTAGTCTCATGCATAAACCTCTTAAAAAAGTACAGGGCACTTGGTGTCAAGATTAGACAATTAACTTTGTCAAAGCACAGGAGAATGCACTGAAACGCTTACATTTGCAACGTAGTATTAAGTCTGCAATTCTCACTGGGGCTCATGTGAGTAAATACTCTAGGTCAAAGTCTTGGCAGCCTTATTTAGATTTTGCTCACTTAATGCAGGCTCTGCTCAAACTGTAGACCACATATAATCCAAAGAACAACTTTAGAGTTTGACTGTGTGGTTTGACAGCCTATAAATGACCAGCTGGAGCGTAAGCAGGATCAGCAAAAGCAAGCCATTCCATACACACAGCTCTATCTGAAACCAGTGCTGCTTTACATGTCAGCCAAAACATGAGCGCTCACTGCAGCATATTCTGCAGTGACCCAGCCAGCCAAGCTTTAAAAACATCCCAAAGTGGGAAAGGGTTTCTGCCAATTCCCTTTATGGTGAGATATGGCACCAACAGAGTGATCCATCAACAATTCATATTTGTGATCAAATAGGCTCTTCCCCTGGGGAGTGGCAGACTCAGAGAGATTAGCACCTGTCTCTCTTCTGTTTATCAATGGAAGGTGCTTAAGTGAAGCGAGATATGGGCTCTGCTAAAGTGAACAAAGCTTCCAAAAGATAAGATGGATGTACTGGGCCACTGAGCTAATGTTCACTCAGGAAATAGAATGAAAGAGTGTCTGTTTAGAAAGGGTTGCTTTGTGAGCTTATAGGAGGAACATAGTAATTCATTAATATGTGGAGTATTCAGAGTCAGTGTGCAGTTACTAGAAGAAAGCCTTCTGCAGCATAAACAAAAGAAATTTACTGGTCCTGCAAAATGTGGGGCATGAGTGACTCTACAATGTCAGGAGCAGGCAGGCACAACCTAGCTCTGTTCAAGCTACACTCAGAGCTGAAAGATCAAGGGATCCTGGGACAGAGGATGTGAGCTGACTCTGATCTGGAGGCAATCTAGCCACATTCACACAGCACCTGAGCTAAAACACACACCCCTGCCCCCTTATTCCCAGAAATCACTCCATGCAGCTTAAATCCATCAGCTACGTAGCAGCGTCTCTGTATCACATTCTATTTTGCAATCTCCTGGTCTAAATACCAAATAGTAAAAGAGTTTTTGCACATACAATATCTAGTTTAACTATTGTAGGGGTCTCTTAAGCATGATAGAACTCAGGTGTATGGAAGGCAAGAAAACAAGGTGAGAACCTAATCACTAGGCTTGCATTTTCATTAGACCATCTAAAAGCTAGAAAAGAACACTGTCACCACTGTGGACATAAGAAAAGAGGAAAAAAGTACCCTCCTCTTTTCAATTTTGCTTAAATGATATCTAAGCATCTGTAAGAGTGCACATTTCTTTTCTTCAAATTTCTAGGCACAGGGCAACAGAACAACAAAAAGGTTGCACTCATTCAGCCAGAAGCATAAGTTTAGTACTGTGATGATTGATGCTTCTTGTACCACTGAAATCTCCAAATTTTCACACCTTAGAGGCCTTACAAAAATCTTAACTCACAAATGCTAAAAAACTTGCCTGCCACAAAAATGGAAATGTCTGTCAAAAAGCTCTGACCCAGCATGATGGTGTCTAATGTGTTTGTAGAATATGGATAATCCTTTAACATAGTAAAAGCAGATGTCATTTGGCCTTCTCAGTTTAAGGAAAAAAAAACTTCCTTGTGAATTTGTTTAATGTAAATAAACCCTCTATTTATCTTTGTATTTAATAAATTCATACATTATTAGAAAATCCTTTATACAAGAAGACCCACTGAGCTATATCATCTCATTTTAAGAGATTTTCTGTTGGTGGAATACAAAGCAGTCACCTGCAATTGCCTAGTGCTCAAAAGGATTTAAACAAACACACACAGATAATTAGATCAGTTAACCTTGCAAATTAAAACAAGCACATTGCATTATCTCCAGTTTATCCTAAAAGAAAATATGAAGTTGCCTCAGATAAATAGTTTAATAAAGACAGTGAAGAGTTTATACAAGAGGCATAATGCTAAATCTTCTAAGCATGTGGGCTAATAGGACGAACACTCACTTTCTAACTAGTTTCATTTTTGAGAACTGGCTACTGGTTCGCAAAAAAATTAATTCACAAGTCAAGTTTTCAGAGCAGTTTCAACTTATGTCACTCATGCAAGCCAAGGTATTGGTCTTGGTTCACTTTCTATTAAATGGAAAATAATAATGACTAGCCACATCCAACCAACTACTGCTTTCCAATGGCAATAGAAGAAAGTCAAACGTTTAACCTTCATTAAGCCAAAGTCAAGGCAGATTAATCATACCCACAATCAAAAAATACAACTTCCCAACTCAGGAAGCCACTCTCTTTTATAAAGTAATAATTGCTGTTGGGGTAAAATTCCTTACACAAACCGAAATATAGGTACAACTTATTAGTTATGCTACAGAGGAAAAAGTTCATATTGAGAATTGCTCTAGCAGTTTGGTGACACCAATTGTCTGGTAGCGTCAGTGTGCCAGAACGGGTTGTGATAGGTTACCTACATGCAGAGAAGTTTTCCCTGTGGTCAGCAGCTTAGGTGTGCAGCACACAAGCTGCACCAACAATTACCTACCTGTGCCAGTCTGCTAGAGATCATCTGTGTGACCACCTATGTCAAAGGCCAGCCAGAAAAACACTACTCTGTTTAACAAACATTTCAAGGCTTTGAAATTTATTTCTCTCTGCTGAAGAGACAGACATTTTAAGAGATGAAATATCACCGCATGTTGTCTAGTTCTTAGATATGATTTTAGGGGAGATTTGTCTACCAGTTTCAGAGAGGGTTTATTTATTATTTTTTAATACCAAATGTCATCAAAACAGGATGAACAGTAAGTCTTGGTTTAAATACTGTCCTGAATATGAGGTACCATCACAATAAGAAATATGCTGCAAGCAATATTTAAAAAAAAAACCAAAAAACCAAAAACCCCAAACCTAAACCATTTCAGGGTTTTCTAGGAAAAGAAGTTTTGTTTGCTTATTTCTCCATAGTCTCTGCACCTAAGATTTGGCAAAATGTTATGTTTAAAACAGGAAAAGATACAGTCACAATTTCAGCAGTGAACTGGACTGCTTTACAGATCCTGCACATTGATAACTCCATCACAGGTGACAGGAGACTTGCTGCTTACTGCCAGAAGGTGGTAGATACTTGGTCACCTACCCAAGACCTGCTATTACTCTGGCAGTTCTGCCACTTCTGCTGATAGCACCAAAACTGCTAGCTTCTCAAAAATGTTTTGTGAAAACCCAATCTAAATGACAGATTTAAGGCTCTTCTATTTTGTTTTGGTTTTTTATTGTTGTTTACTTTTTGGTGCGCGCATTGTATATAGATATAGCTAGAGACAGAGATAGATATACAGTTTAAATGAATGCCATTCAAGTATCAAGGACAAAACAGGTGTCTTAACTACAAAGGTAGCAAAGTTTTTGCCCCAAGATTGTTGCCAAATCAAGTTTTTGGAAGATATGGAAATGTGATGATCCAACTCTGAGGCTGGTTAGGAAATCCTCAGAGAAATAACCTGGTGTCCCAAGTAAAATAAACATGTTTAAAGTGAGCACTTGCTGCTGTGTCACATAATCTGACTTATGGGCCACTGAAGTTTGCAAAATATTACAAGCCTTAACTGAAATTGGTACCTACAAAAGCAGACTTCACAGAAACAGACTGTAAACTGAGTGTATCATGGAGGCTGAACTGATTTTTTTTTTCATAGTGCATTTAGGTTGCACACCAAGCGTATGTCAGTATCTCAGTTTGATCTTCAGGCTTGTTTCTGTACACATAATGAAATCCCTAAGTCAAGGCCTGATTACCCACTGCCCTTGCTTACCAAATTGTCCTGGTTAGCCTAGCAAACAAGCCCAAATTTGCATCTGCTGCTCTGCAGATAAATCCCCTGGGCTGGCACAGGAGAAGGTCATGGCATTGGGAGTGTATCCCTTAATGCCACAGGCTGTACTATGTAGTCCTGTAAATAAACACAGGGGGCTTAGTCACTGAGGCTGTCCCTTATGCACCTCTTACTGGACCTTGAACAAACCAAAATATAACACCAAGATAAAAAATGCCAGAAAATTATCTGTCTGCTGCAATGTTAAGGAAGAGATCTTTCCTCATCTGTTTTACACCCCCCGCTTTCTGCTGCAGATCCAACGCACACGAGTTTCATTTCAGAAAGTAAAGCTGCTAAGCAGCTACCAAATGACCTTTACCTCTCAGATCAGTATTTATGGCAGGCAACACGTACATCAACAACAACAAAAAGTTTCCCCAGTAACAAAAATGTTTCTGCCAGCAATGTATCTTTTACAAGCTTGCAAGATGTACTGAGAGTCTAATAATCAGATTAAAATCATATCAAACTATGTTGGGAAGTCAAGGTGAAGGCCTTTGGATTGCTCTCATGAATAGCCCTATCCAGACCTACCAGGTGATGATAAACGCATGTTTTTTGCTTGGTTGGTTCTTTTCAAATTTATTTTAAGGTCCCACAGTTTTAATAGCCAAGAGGTGGAAAAACAATTGGTGTTTTAGTAATTCTTGCCAGCATCTGGTAACATTGAAATGGTTAAGAAAAAGAAACATGATTTTTCCAGTGCTTTGAGGGCAGCAGACCTGGTTATAAATACTCGATCCTTCAATGCCACTTTATTAAAGAGTTCAAGACCTTTGTTTCCCATTTACAGGTGGAAGCCCAAGCCTCAGAGAGGCAAAGGGATTTGCCCAATATAATTCATATTCTTAATAGTTAATTTAAGAACAAACTCAAGACCTCAAGTCCCATGATGAGGTTCTATTTCCTCACAGTATCACTGAGAACCAAATTGGTGGAAGGGTTTACTACTTCTATTTACTGCAGAACAGAAACAACCAGAGTTTTAAATTGCTAAGTTCAGGGAGAAATGCTGAAGTCTCAGTGCTTTATTTCTGTCTCCCATGGAGTGCTTGACTGGAAGTCTGACTTGAATCTTTCATTTCCTGATAGGGTATAACAGCCTGCGTATAGGTGTTTGAAATGGATACTACGTCCATGTTACTCTCTACTTTCCCCTCCCTGCAGGCCACCTGGGAAATACAGACAGGCACTGACAAAAGAAACACTGTTATCTGTCAAGGTGGATTATTAGGTGGGAGAACAGAAGTTCAAAGTGTTAATACCTGTTATGTGGATGTAAAGAATAGTAAAAAGCCTACCCAGTTGTCTGCAGTACTTGAGGTGAGCAGTATCCAGCCAACCTAGCTATGGCTCAGCACCTAAAATACAAAGCCCTACACAGTTTATGGCATCATGTCACAGTCCCCTGTGCATCTCTCTACAGTACAGAGGAAGCATTTTTCCTTTTGGGTTCAGATTAATCAGATTTGTACAAATCAGTAATTGTGTGCACAAAGACTGTTTGGAATCATTCAGGTGAGATGGCAAAACCAGTGGGCAATAATCTCATTCACCATTTCCACTCAAGTCCAACAGATAACAACTGTCCACAGCCTGTTAACTTTATGCATCAGGGCTCTGCTAGTCAGTGAAATATGGGAAAGAGCCAAAGCTGAATACAACCAGGAATCTGTAGGACGGTGTTGGATGTCTATGAGGATGCCTATAATTTACTTTGCACTCTCTCTGGCCTTTGACAGCTAAACCAGCTAGCCTAAAGTACTAAATCCTAGGGAAAAAGGTTTTGAAAGAGGGAAGGGTAAGACCTGGATAAATAGGCTGAGATCAGTAATCTTACATAAAAACACTGCAACACTAGAATATCACACCAAGTTAAGCTTAATATGAAAGTAAAATCACATGGCTGTACATTCCATTTTAACTTGCATGTCTGCCACTACCAAGCCAGCTTCTGAAATTGTATTCACCTACTCACCACAAAACTCCCATTAGCTTCCCAGCATAAGAAAAACAGCTTTCTTGGAAATAAAGAATTCTAGTGTTAGCAAGGATTGGAGAAAATCTCACTGAGCCTTATTCCACTTCCTCCTACGTGTACTGAGAATGGACATGAAGGATAGGTCACACAAAAAGAGGGCATTATTATGCCACTGATTTAGGTCTACTTCCAGGGAATCCAGATGAAGTTTTGTCACTGGTTCCAATGGGAGCAGATTGAAACAGTTACTGAACAGGTATTTAAGAAAAATCTACCCACCTATTGCCAGAAAATACAATCTATTAATTCTTCCCCCCCCACCCAGTAATAAGGCAGATTCTCTGCACAGAGAGACAAGTCATTTGTAACTGACTAATCCACAGAGAGATACCAAACCCAGCAACATACAAAGCTTGAAGAACATCATCATTGTCTTCCCTCTGGAAAAGTAAAACTGTACTTTAATTCCAACTTCAGAAAGCCTCTAATTTTTCTACACAACAGCTTAATCCCATGGACTCCTGAAATGACATCAAACAGACAACGGTGGGACTTTGCCACATGGAGATGTGACCTCTTCTAGACACGTGAGCACTGGTTGTGGAGGCATCAATGAGTCAGCAGTGAACAGATATACTACATGTACACACAGGCCATATGCTACTGGATGTATTATCTTTCTGTAGTAGATCTATCTTGCAGACTCATAGAGCTCCCCATCTACCCCAGCAAGAAGTGGTCCCTTCCATCATTATAGCCATATCCAAGACTAGTTTCACTATCAGAGTAAGCAGAGTGATTTCAGCTCTGAATCACCTGAAGCCTGCACTGAATGCCCAGGGACCAGTGCCAAGCATTATGAAACAGTCAACCAGCCCAGCATCCTGAGCTTCAACAAGGAAATAAGCAGGCTGTGAGAAATAAGCCTCAACAACCTCAATTGTACAGAACAGTTTTAAGTCTGACTGGTGGAAAACACATGAATAAACACATGGGGAAAGTTGTTTAGTGCTTCTTATGCTAGACCTTTGAGGACTTTGCTGAGCTGGTCTACACAGCCTGAGTCATAATATACACAGCTCAAAATAAAGGATTATACCAACCTTTTCCTGTTCAAGTCTGCCCCTTCCTCACTGCAACATGTTTCTGCATGTCTTGATGTATTCCATTTAGCAAGTGTCCTCCTTTTCTTTTACACCACTTTTAAATCATACTTTTACTTGTTTTTCATAAATTTAAATCTTAATCAGAATTCCGAGCAATAGTCTCATTTAAATGAAGCTGCTTTCTTTACATTACATGGAATTGCTTCAGTATACTTTTGAAGTAAGTTTCTATTATGCTCATTTTCACAGAGAATCTAAAAAAAATGTGAATACTCCTTTCAAAGTTATATTGTAATGCCATTTAACTATACCAGCTTGTAGATTTCCCATGAAACTGTTTTCCTAGGTATTCTGTTGAATGTATTTCTTTGAAGGTAGGCAAGGAAGTGACATTATGATCCAGAGATGGCTCCATGGAATGAATTTTTAAATTTGCTAAAATTTAAATAAATTTATTGAGTTTACATCAAGTCTCTCTCTGTCTTTCAAGCATTATACACGTTTCCTTATATGAAAGTGCTTGGCTTGTGTAACAATTTCATGTCTTCTGGAACTTTGGACTTTTAGTCAAGAATATGAATAAATAGTTATTTCAACGATTTTTATCCTGTGATTTTGTTCATCTGATTTACCATTGGGTATCTCTAATGACCAGACGGATTTTTCATGTGAAAGAAACTTAGAACCTAGTGTAGTTTACATTCCAAGGTACTGTGAGAGAGAAAGGCCCACTGCCCTCTCACTATGAGTAAATACTGTTTAGAGAACTTTGTCTCCTGAATGCTTCATTCAAGCTAATAAACATAAGAATCTTCAGAAGAGGACCAGCATCTCACTTCAAACCAGATAGAAAATAGACTTTATGCAAGGAGAAAAATCCATATTTATTCACCCTATAGGCACACTAGAAGAAAGGCCCATGAAGAAAACCGGTAAGTATGTGATCCCATAACAGCTAATCATAGATGGAAATGGGCTCATGTCTTCTCCTTCCTGACAAGCAGTTTTTCGTAATATATCATCTGTACTTTTTCTTGTCTATGGAGGACCTGTATGCCAATTCCTTGTACCGTGAGAAGAATGGATGCTCAAAATTAAAGAAGAAATACCAGCTAGGAATAAAACTAAGAATCTTCTAGGAAATAAACAGACCTTGATGAAGTGGGCATCAAGGGAAGATATGTAATTTTCTTCTTGAAAGCAACATGTTTCACATGTATGCCACTTATAAGTAAGTTTCCCTTTCTATTGTTATGTATGGAATGAACCAGAATGGTATCAAATCCAATAACACTATGAGTAGACAGTAACAATACTGGATTTAATTATTAATAAGAACCTTTTATTTTTTATTTTTAATAATCAAGTGAGAATTATGGGATATGAGAATTATTTGTTCAGAAATATTAATCAGCATTTATTTTCCCTAGCAAAAACATGGATTTTTCTTGCATGAATGTGGAGAGGGGTATTATTGTTTATACTTCTTATATTTGCATCTTCCTGACTGCATAGGAAGAGTCAAGGAAAAAATGTTGCACTTTTTTTCCAAAGTCCAAGCAGGTCTTTTGAAAATAACTTTAAAATAATTTTTAGGAAATGTTCTGAGCAATAAAAAATGACAAAACCTCAAGCTGTGCAGCAAATAGTATTTTCAAAGTACTGTAAACTAATTGAATATCTGGAGTTGCAAAATTATTATTTGCATTCATTTTTCAGTGTCACATAAATTTTCAGAAAGTTTTTCAGGAGCCCTGAGAGATAGAATACGAAAGTTCTAAACTAGTAAGAAAACTGTACATTGATACTTGTATTTTCAATTCTTCTACTTTGGAAGTTTGCTTGAAAGGAAAGGCTTATAGGAAATACAACTCCATAGTAATTTGTATCCTGTATTGAAAAAAACATTTATCCAGCTTTTGTATTCTGGAACCACTTATTCCTTCAAATAAAGGTTATTTTAAAGGGCTATTTGAAAAACAAGAACTTTATATGGAAGTGAGGAACACAAGGTATTAAAAAATACTATCTGAATGATGTAAAAAAACCTCAGGAAAGTTTCTCAGTTCTTTCTTGCATTTTACAGTAGATACATTTATCCTCCATTAAAATGTTGCACTTTCTACTTGATAGGAAAAAACCCCAAAACATACAGTATGGGTATATTAAATATCTTTCCAAAGTTTCAAAAATCTGTTTTCACTTTTCTTTCAGCTAAGCTGAGCTTTTTTTTTTTTTGCCTCCTATTCCTTCTGAAGGTTTGGGGGAAGTGCAGAAGAGTGTTTCTTTGTGAAATCAAAAGCTACACCTGAACCAAGTCTGATAGGCTGCTGAAAATGCAGCACAGAAACATGCTTCTGTCAGTGGAAGACCTTGTTTGTAACCGTAATGATTGCATGCTGCATTTTGTTTGATCCTGGGAGGACTTTGATCTACAATAGCACCTCAAATATAGCAAAAGATATCACTAGGCTTTGGAAAAAGAAGGGACAGGAGAAAAAGAAAGGGAAAGAAAGTTCAGGTGTGCAGTGCCCAGCAGATGACACTGAATTCTTGATGTACTGGTCAAATGAAACAAGGCTTCAACAGCGAACAGGTATCATACCCTTGTAGAGAATGGGACTTCATCATCTACTGTAGAAAATAACATTCAGAAACAGAAAAGGTTCAAAGAAAGCACCTCAGATCAGCTGTGGGCATGAAATTTGAAGCAAATAATTCCTTTATCGAGATGACATAACTTCAAAGTCTTTTGTGAAGCAGAAGTGAAATGAAGTTCAGTGGTCTCTTTTCCTTGCTTCTAGTTATCCCACCAGATAGGGATGAGACTTGAGTGAAAATATTCTTGAGGGCTAATACCAGATGCTGATATACAAAAGTGTAGGCAGACCAGGACTCCTGAGCTACCACACTGTAGTGTGGGCACTGAAGCAGAACTAGTAAATCAAGATGTATAAAACAATCAAGGCAAAGAGCTATCCCTAAATGTGAACATATCAAAGGTGGGTGTAGGACTGTGATAACATGAACTTTTTTGGTGGATATTGTACAGCTACAGCAAGGATGTCACTCAGCATCAAGTCAATACAGATTGTACCTATTCTGCATACAGGCAGGTGCCTAAATTTTGTGCACTTATAAGCAGTTTGGGGGAGCTTGAGTATACAACACTGAAGGGAAGTAAGCTAGGGCCATTTCTTTCACATGTCAATGTGTCATTCCCTCACCTGTACCCAGGACACTATTTGCAAAATATGCAAAATGTAACCTCTCTGTGAAATCATGGAAAGAAGAAACTAAATTTCCCCTTGATGAAAGCCTTTCTTACCTCCTGAAATTTTCACCCAGATGGCAAGATAAGAAAAAGACTCCACCTTTACCCTGTGCCTAATGATGCTAGAGTAAATTCGAGGATCTTTGCTCCCTGCTAACCAGCTTTCCTTTTCATAAGTGTAGTGAAATGTGGTGGAATGCCATAGGCATCTTGTATTATGTCTTGGAGAAAAGGAGAGAAAAAAGAATTGAGGAATACTTAATACAATGCAGATTCAGTGCAGTGACAATAGTCTCTATTATTCTTGACATAACCCTAAAATAAGCATGGGGCTGTTTGTAAGGTGCCTCTTTTTATTGAAAAGTATATCTGACCCAAATTTTATCACACATGTCAAATGCAGTATGGACAAGTACATTGTGAGTCTGAGGGAAAATCGTGTCTATTTTACCTTTTTTTTTTCTTTAAAGGGGGAAAAAAAAGCAATAGTAAGAATGTCACTCTTCCTTTATTTATTTTGAGGTCAATCACCGAAAATAGGAAAGAGAAAACTCCTTTCTGAAAGGCAAGAATCATCCTGAGCCATCACCTCCTATTGGAGGAAAGCTTTTCCTTCCCAACACTTATCATCCTTTATCATCATCACAGGAACGTCTAGGACACTATAGTCAAAAGCAAGATCTGTCATTGCTATAGTATTGTACACAAACACAGATGCACATAAAAGGAAAAGTCCCACCTGGAGAGCCCTAGAAGTCTACTAATCAAAGAGGTAACAATGGGGGAAAGTTAATTAGCTCCATTTTGTAGGCATGGTAGTAAGTAAAATGAATTTATATTTCCTAAATCTTGATCCTGTTTCAGTCCTCAAATCACATTTTATCATAGATATTACCCTCTACATTTTTTTCACAGCCTCAATTTCCCACCTAAAATAACACAAAGGAGGCCAGTTTTGAGACAGACAGCTGAAGAGATACTGACATCTTAATGAAATCTGAGTCAGCTACAGGCAACTCCCAGTCCATATATATAGTCTTGTCTTATTAGAACATGTCAAGATCCTACTAGTTCTTCTCAAAATCTGCTTGGTCTGGTACTGTGCTTCAGTGTTCAATATAAAAATCTTCATCCACTGAAATAAAATCCTTAAATATTTCAAGTAAATTACTTACTTAGTGACTTCTGTAAAAATAGACAGCAGGAAGAAATAAATGTAGCACATATGCAAACATTACATTGTCTTCAAATAGCCAACAATCTGGTGAACAGGAAGCTTAATTGGGGTGGGGAGAGGAAAGTCAGTGTCTGTTCACTTCTTAGTTTGAACTAGGTAAGTCTGGGATTTGTACCAAGGAAGCTCCATATGTCAAGCAAATGTCATGCCTGCCTGTTTGGGTTGATTTCTGCTTTTCTGGCCCTTTCATTTGAAGAAGAATAATCTAACAGATCCAAGAAATCAGTCTCAAATAAATGCACAGCCAAAATCACCATGATCCCTGAAATGGAAAGGTCTTGAATTGACATTTTCTGGAGAAAATACTTCCATTAAGAAGAAGAAAAACAAACAAAACAAAAATGAGACCATAGCTAAAGTCTTATTCATAATCAAACACACTGTATAGGCTAGGACAAAAATAATTTAAAAAAGAATAAAAAAATAAGAAAAGAGGAGTCAGATCATGAAATGACAGAGACCAGTACACCTCCAAGTCCAGACTTGGAGGATGACTTCCTCTAGATATGTATCTTCCCTGGAGGTGTTTAAGGCACGTGTGGACTAGGTGCTGAGGGGCATGTTTTAGTGTTTGATACGAATGTTTGGACTTGATGATCTGGTGGGTCTCTTTCAACCTGGTTATTCTATGATTCTGTGATTCTATGATAACTGGTATCTAAATTTGGGAAGTTTCATCATTGCAATTAGGATTATCATTGCAAGTGTGAGAGAAACAGACCACCTTACACTGAGACTTCTTAAAAAAAATTATGGTTAGAAGTTTTATTTACTTCAGTCAGAGGAATAATGGTATGAACTGTTCATTCTGGAACTGAGTCTTTCCTCACAGGTTGAAAAGTAATTTTAAGATTGACAAACTGTTTGTCACACCAGGAAGATGGTATGTCATCCAGAGGGACCTGGACAAGCTGGAAAAGTGGGGCTGTGTGAACCTCATGGTGTTCAACAAGGCCAAGTGCAAGGTCCTACACCTGGGTGGGTCAATCCATGGTTTCAATACAGGATGGGGGAAGATGTGATTGAAAGCAGCCCTGCAGAGAAGGACTTGGGTGTGCTGATTGATTAGAAGCTCAACATGAGGTGGCAATGTGTGCTCACAGCCCAGAAGGCCAATCATATCCTGAGCTGCATCAAAAGGAATGTGGGCAGTAAGGCAAGGGAGGGGATTCTGCCCCTCTACTCTGTTCTTGTGAGACCCCACCTGGAGTACTGTGTCCAGTCATGGAATCCCCAACATAAGAAGGAGATGGAACTGTTGGAATGTGTCCAGAGGAGGGCTACAAAGATGATCAGAGGGCTGGACCACCTCTGCTATGGTGTGAGAGGTGGGGTTGTTCAGCCTGCAAAAGTGAAGGCAACAGGGAGACCTTATAGCAGCCTTCCAGTACCTGATGGGGGCTAAAAGAAAGAAGGAAATGGCTTTTAACAAGAGCATGGATTGGTAGGACATGGGGGAATGGCTTTAAATTGGAGCAGGGGAAGATTTAGAATAAACATTGGGAATAAATTCGTCATGATAAGAGTGGTGAGGCACTGGCCCGCATTGCCCAGGGAAGCCATGGACACTCTCTGGAAGTTTTCAAGCCCAGCTTGGATGGGGCTTGAGGTAGCTTCATCTTATGGAAGGTGTCCTTCCCCATGGCAGGGGTTTGGAACTTGATCATCCTTCCAACCCAAACCATTCTATGATTTGGTGATTCCATGAAACTGACACATATAATAGTTCACACTCCACATTCAACAGACTAAATCCAGGTTTTAGTAAATGGGTAAACTAGTGATTTTAAGTTTGCATGATAGATACTGTGAAATTACTGACTTAGGTTTTCTGTGTGTCACTGACCTGGGCCCTACTTCAGAGTCTAAACTCACTTGAAGAAAAGACAATGATTAGAACCAGAAAAATACTGAATCACAGCTTCTAAAAGCTGATAGTGAACAACAGAAAAAGGAATGGGTGGGCAACCAGTTGAAAATAGTGGTACCTTGGTGAGATAGGCAACCAGATGGTTCTGCAGTCAGTATATGCTGAAAGTAGTTAGTTGATAACTGTTGTTTCAACTGTAATATTGTTGAAGCAAATGCTCCACAATTAAAGTCTTTCTGGAGAAAGGACTGCAATTGTGTTTCCCAAGTACCTGGGTTTTGATGAAGGTTTTCTGGTGGGCTGCTTTATGTGTGTGTCTATGTGAACATACTACAGAAAAAGGATGAGAGAAAATAGAAATAAAAGAGAAATTATCTTTGAGGCAATAAATGCTTCATTTTATAACTTTTTCTGTTTTGAAACATTGCTGAGTCTAGCTGGTACAGATGTGATTTTAATTCAGTTGATTTAAGCACTTCAAAAATTAAGTAAGTAAAAAACAGGTCAGTCACTTTGATTAAAAGAGCATTAGGCTAGATTTTCAGAAAGTTGCTGGATGGGGTGTCATCATAGTCTAAATTCAAGGTTAGAGCTGGTAGTAAAAGGCAAAGCAAGTGAAATCAAGAAGTTTATTGTTAAACTTGGCTCTGAAAATAGTGTCAGCTTCTGTTCAAAACTCTCTTGGCTTCTGGACAAGATGTTGGAATTCAATAACAGCTAGCAGAGACTTTCTAGGACTCTCAAGGATGTTTTCCGATATATAAATGGAGAGACCTCCAGTGGCTCTGTTCTGTATGATCAAGCCACTATGGATGTAGCATCTCAGGAGCAGTCCTGGCTGACTGGATGGGCTTTGAATAACTGTAACAATGATTATAAAGAGTGTTTGCACATCAATGTGAAAGAATGAGGAGCAAAGCAGATAAATATGACTCTTAATCTTCAGCTATCTGCATGGGAAAGTATGATTAATAACTACAGAGGTTTAGCATAACCTCCTCAGATAACGAGTGAGGTGGCCTTCTTGAGCCCTATTATCCTCTTCTAATGGGCTTCATTTATTGTGTAAACTAATAACCAAGGCCTAAGCACTGCGCACTCCAGGGTCTGCAGGAAAAACACTGGGCCCAAATGTGATTAAGTTCACGAAGATTGCCAAGCAACACAATGTGTGCTTGAGCAGAGAGGAGGGACAGGGCCCAGGAGGAGGGAAGGGAAAAAAACATATCCTGTAAAGAAATGAAGCAGAAAGTAACAGTGATCTGCCTTTTAGTGTTGATCTGCTGGTATAAATCCCCTACCTTGCAATGGGGATTGCTATGAATTTTCATCTGTAATTGCTGGATCGCCAGAATACAGCACCAAGGTCCTAATATCAAGAAAGAGAGGGACTGGTAATGAGAGGATCTGATTGCAATGCTATCCAGAAAGTCAGAAGCTGTGCTAGATCTGGAAAGTAACTTGAGCTGTCATTCAGAGCTTCAGTGCAGGAAACCAAAGAGGTGCTCAAAGAAAGCCAGATTCCCCAAAGTGAATGAGTTCAACAACACAACCCTGGTCCAGGAAAGAAGGAAAAAAAAAAAAAAACCCAACTTCCAACTCCCTTGGTTGTATCTGTAAAGTGCAAACACAGCTGAAGAGAGGCAGCTTTATAGGGCATCTAAAGGATAACATTCTCATTTGAGCTGCACTGATGCAAAGAAACTTAAACTCCACAAGAATCCATGGAGTTGCTCTGAATTTACACCCAACATACAAGAGTAGAGAATGAGAGCTCCCCCTCATTGAGGAACATATTTCTTAGCTGCACAATGAACATCACATTAGATTATCCAAACTGAAATAATTGTAAATACCCAATTTATCTGGACCCATTTGTGCTGTCTGCTTAATTGCTACACTTCACTCAACAAGGACAATGAAATTAGTTTGGACAGGCTCACTTTAGAGGCATTACCACTGTGCTATGGCAGCTTGGGTTCAGAGTGCTGACAGAAAAGGTTTAAGGCTTAATAGAATATAAATAAAAGAGAAACACATAGCTATATGGATAAGCTAGGACCTCCACTGGGACATGCAACAATCTATGAAGGGTGTCACACCTTTATTTTACACTTTGTAGTGTATCCACAATTTAAAAACCTATACTATAGTTTCAAAAAAATATTCTAAGCCCTCAAATATGCACATTTTCTCAGGACCCCCTTAACAACAGTCTGCTTGTTGGATGATAGCACCATGTTGTTCTCAGCTTGCCCAGGAGTGACTTGGCTTCTCCCAAGCCAGATGAAAATGAGTGTAACATCAAACAATGTGATGATGCAGTGTTAGAAAAAAATAGCAAGCTGGGAGCCGAAGGCTGCAACCATCAAAACAGCTAACCCGCAAGGTTTTCCATCACTCCACCACATCTCTTCTCTCTTCCACTGCCTAGAATGAGCATGGGCACAAACATCAATACCTCATCACTCCCACGTTGATCTAAGGAAGAACAGGATAAAGAACACTGCACAAACAATGCTCTCCTGGCTGACTTGTTTCTCTTGGGCAACATGAACATACACTGAAAAAATCGCATACACTAAAGCTCATAATTTCAAGAAATATCACATTGACAACAAACCAACTCTGCTATCTATATACGTGTAATGTCATAAAATGTGAAAAGGATCAGTAATCTAAGTCTCTCTCTTTGTATGGAAAAAAAGCGTGATCTCCAAGGCAGCAGTTGAGAAGCACAGTGTTCCTCCTCAGCAGCTATAATCTCAACTCATTTCACCAGGCAGGCATTATGTGAACACAGGGTAATGTTTCCAGCAAATCTACAAAGGAGATAAGAGATGGCAAGGGCAGACGTGCAGAGTGAGATTGGATGGAGGAGAAAAGAAGGAGAAAATACTGTTTAGGTAGACATGAGGCACTAGTGTGACTTTATTGAGAAAGCACACCACAAAGTAATGCAAAAGACAGAAGCAATGTCTCAGATGTTTACCAAGGAAGATCTTGACAGTAATCCAACCATAAATAAAAAGACACAGAAAACCTGATTCTAGTTTACCACCCTGGAAACAAAATGCTAATCCATTGATCAAAGCTATAAATGAAATTTGTGCTGGCATATCTTGTAAGTTACATATTTGCCATACAATGTCACTATAGTAGCATAGCAATGACCAAGCCTTTTAAGAAAAAGAAATTCACTCCATCTGTTTGAAGGAACAATTTGAGCCTGAAATGTATTTGTTATAACTGGACATGACTTACTCTGCCAAAATCTGCCTACAAAGCCAGCGATTAAACGAGTAATTTTTTGCAATATGCCAAAGAAAATACACAGTAGAAAGCAGCACAAGTTTTGAGGATTGTACTTTACCATACCTAAATGGAAAGGAAGAGAAAAACTTAATTCCAGCATCATAGGACTCATTTGGTGCTGAAAAATTTATGCATATAAAGTCAAAGAAGTCAAAGAAATTTAAAGGCATGGGCTCTTAAAAGGAATTTTTTTTTTTTTGAAGGGTATAATAGTGGGAAGGAGAGGGGAGAAAAAGTATAAGGAATAAGATATAAGAAGTTCCCATTAAAGAGAAAAATGGGAAATGCACATTTCCTCTTTGAAAAATAGGTTAGGCTTAATTTTGTCCTTGTACTTACAGAAACTAATCAGAGAGATTTGACATTGCTGGGACTCTGCCAAGTGCAACAACTTGTACATGCAGTGCCTCTGTAAGTCTCTTACTGCAGCTACTCAACAGAACAAAGTCACTTCAGATACCTACTTGCCTGAACTGGTAGTGCAATCTCATGGTCAGCCATTCCCCATCACTTTCTCCCTGACAAAGTAAAAGCATAGCAAAACCGAAACACAGAAGCTAAATGGGTTACATCATGCCAAGTCCTATAAAAGTTATCTGTAACTGAAGAGATGGGACAGATTTTGCCACTCCCAAAAGCATTCCATTTAAGCTAGTTCTTCAGAAGGTCTTCTTAACACTAGTCATGGTTTTAAATGCAAGAATCATACTCTTAGACCATTCAATACTGGGCACACAGATTTTTTAAAATTTCTGCAGCCAGTGGCTGGATTTCATATGGCTTACAGTCTACCTACATTGCAACTGAAAGTCTCTTTTCAACATCCGTTGATGCTCCTAACCTACGTACATAAATAGTATTAATAAAAAATGTTTCAGACAAAGTTCAAGTCCTTATTTTATGATCACCAGCCAGGAATTACATTAAATGAATATAGTGGCTTCACAGCTTTCAAGTCTATGGTCTGATGTTTTAATTGTTATTATGCACTTTACTTGAATTAAACCAGATCAAGACACACTTCTAGGGGTTTAAACTACAATAATTTTGGTTGCAGACATATACATACTTATCCATCACTCTTGAATATGGTCTTCAATATTTGTACTTTAAAAAAATTACTTTTGTCTCACTGAGTGTCTGAAGGATTTCAAGACATGTATACACTGCTTGAAGAAACATAGGCCAGACAGCTTACATCAATGTAAACTATGAGTTGTACAGCTGCCACTGATAAACCTATAGGCATATTGTCATAGGTGGATGTCCAAATCTCATCATTATACAGCACCTTCATCCAAATGCTCTATTGAAAGTTTACATTAGACTTGCATTACAAAACACAATCTGTATATGCTTCTTCATTACTACATGGTGCAAAAATGGGAAGTGGGTGTTTATGGAAACGTTAGCCTATGAACAATGACTCCTTGACTAAGTAATGTCACACAATGCCATCCATATCATTGATCAGATGAAAAGTAAATTGACTGTTAAAGATGCCTGTGGTTTTCTCCCTCTGCCTGTCAGTGACTGAGAACACAAGATGAGAACTAGATGCTTACTGCTTACAAGTTGTTCATGGGTGTATCCCATCATCACTTGGATTAGTAGGGTGATGCAACTGCGAATCCTAAATGTTTAGGGTTTGTTAGTATCTAATGTCTGATGGCTGACACTGTTGAAACACTGAGACTCCAACCACTTTTAATTCCTGTAGCTTGGAACTGGTACCTCTCTCTAGTAAAAAGCCCATGGGAGGTACTGAATGGCCCAGCAGGTGTCAGGGATGCTCAGCATTTTGTGAGAACAGATATTCAGCTGCAAAGATTCTTGGTAGAAGTATGTTTCCTTGTTTAGAACTATGGTACAGTTCACGATGACATCATTTCAGCAGTGACAAATATAGCTGAGTCTGCTCTTTCCTACACCATATAAATCCCTTGACCTCAATCAGATCACTGCTGATTTACACTTGTGTAAATGAAGTCAGAATCAAACCCATGGTATTCACAAGTGTAGGCCAGAGTAAGCATTACTCACAGACAAGAGACAACCCTTCAGAGGAAGGAAAAAAGATCATTTTCATGCAAATATCCTTAAAATAAGGAACAAGAGATAGAAATAAGAGTATGAATGAAATGCAATCAAGAACTGCTCCAAGATCAGATTTGCTTCTAACTTTATGATGCTGCATCAGCTGCTCCTAAAGTAGCTTAAGCCCCAAATTTTACCTACCTGAAACTTGTTATATATAATTTTTCATGAGGGGTCTCTGAGCTAATTCAATCCCCAAGCTTGGCTTTGAAGGCAGCTGAAGGTGCTCAGCTACTTCTGGGATCTGAAAAGATTTGATTGCTGTGTTCTATGAAAATGGAAACTTTTTTTTTCCCTGGAATCCTGGTTTGCCCTCAAATGGTTACACATTATCTATTTATTTATGCATAAACAATGGCATTATGGTTTGGAGAATAGGGACCCTTTGATGGGAGGTAAGCTTGACTAGCCTATGGGAGTTTACTGCTATGCATATAAATGAAGCCATACATACAAATATGCAGAACAGACAAGTGAAAATATACAGCATCTCTTTAAAATGAAATACTTTGATTGCTCCAATCACAAGAAGTTGTAAAACTACCCTGAAGAATTAACAGCCTCAGTACATGCTAACTACATCCATCATAAATTCGTCTTTAGTTTCTGTTATCATATCACTGTCCCTTGGGACCCCCAGTCCTGTCATCATTTGGCCTTTATAATTTATTCAGCTTGTACTTGCCTGAATCCTTTCTACTTATCATTCATCTTTACAGTTGTACATAAAATTACATTGATCCTCCTATGGCAGGCATGCCAGAGAGAAAAGTTGTCATTGAATAACATATAAAGCAAGTGAAGGTCCAGGAAAAGCTTTTGTTGAATAACTTGGAAATTGTCCTTTGAAAGCCAAAAGATGTCAAATTAGAAAAAATAAGACATTACTACTTTTATAATTAATTTTTTTTTGCTAACCATTTTTCTGTTGCTACCATATCTCAAACACAACTGAGAAGCCTTGTTCACATTTTGTTTATGAAGGCAAACTTGGTTAGCCACCACAAATGTGATGAATACAGCAGTCTCAGCTGAGATAACAGCATGCATACAACACACTGGTTCTGTCAGAATGCTTGCACTGCATCCTTTTTTTCCATGCTCTTTGGACTGGGTGGCAAAGAGTTCACTTTGTATTCTAGAGACTGCTGCATAGGATACAGAAGCCAATCTTTAACTAGTGAAATGGAACTTTAATGTTTACCAAGCAGATAGGACCCAGGTGTTTCATCTCAACTGGTGAACAGAACAACACTGTCAAACTACAGTGTTTTTTAGCAAATGGAGAGTGCATATTATTTCCTTTCTTGTCCCCTCCTTTCCCCAAAGAATGATCCAAAAGTCCTTTTACTGACTGGTCAGTCAGAAGGAAGAAAAAAGGGCAAAAATAGAAATAAAAAAATAAGTCTTTTAAACTATGACATTGACACCCAAAGAATTTAAAGCACTAGAGAATTTCTCCAGGACCAGTTTTTGAAAATCTCTTACCTTGAATCTGTTTTTATTCCTTTTCATCTTCATTTTTAACTCCAGAAAACAGACATGTTTCTCCCAAGGGAACAATTAAATATGTTTTCTTTCAAAATCTAAAGGGCATGGTGAACAGGCTGTGTGTTCAGCCGGCTACTTTAATCAATGGAACTCATCCAGCCTGCCACTGCTGACCAAATTGCAATTTACATTGGTAGAAAAAAATTTTGAAGTGGGAAGATATGGAAATATAATGTGTTCAGGGTGATGTGTGGTTTAATGTTTTTCTAAGAAGCTTTTGGAAAAAGCTTTTTTGAAACACAAAAAAATTCTATAAGACTACAAAATTTCAGTGAGGTCTGCTTGAATAGTGACATCCATGCTATATGTGTGGGACTTCTGAAGTCCACATCACACTTACATCTCATTTAAGCCTTATTACAAGGGTTCAAGAGGCACTGGATTTCCCAAGACACCCTCTTTCCCCCTGCTTAAATGTCTTTTCTCCCATATACACAAGAAATTGAGATGGGTAAGACCAATAGCATTGAAAACCTCTTTATTCTTTTTTAAACTAAGCACAACTTCAGTTTCATTAGAGAGATTCTTTTGAGTTTGTTTGAAGCTCAGTTTAATATGAGTTTTATGAGCTCACCTCCCTTCTAATATTAAAGATGCATATTTTTGCATATAATGAATAAAGCAGAATGCATTTTTTTCTAGATAGCATAAGAGAATATGTAATGCAAACAGTTAGGAGGGAAACTAATTATATTATGAACTGAGAAATTTAGCATACCAGTAGTATCACTCTCCCCTTCAAGAGGAATAGATACAGTAAGAAAACCCAGCCTATTTCCCAGCTTGAATAAGCCCTATAGATTGCTGAAGTTAACAGTTTCTTAGGTACTTAATGTCATAGTTATTCTTTGCAAGACTTACAGGGATGTTTTAACATTATGCAAAGAGGTAATGCCTCTGACCAGGTATACATGGACTATTCACTCCCATTGCCTGAGAGAACTACAAAGAAATAGAGGAAAAAATGCTGCTGTGCTTATCATACATGAGCTCAGTTTATTTGTGCTATAAATAAAAGTAGATCTTGATAGCGTAATTACATTTCTCAGCATTATCATCTGCTATTTGCTTCAGAAAGAAAAAAAAAGAAAGGGTAGAAAAAGTTGGTTTCACTATAATTTGTAATAAAAATGACTACACTTAAAACATAATTTTATTTCCCTGATTTCATTTCCTGTGGAGCTTTGTGGGGTGAATAGATAATATTATACCAAATCTACAGGCAGATAATTCTCACATCCTCTGCAATCTCTTTGTCTAGATCACTTTCCCATCCCACTCTGTGCTTTACCCAAAACCCTAAGCCATTTTTTTGATATTATATCATTGAGAGATAAGAAACCATAAAGGTCACTCAACTTTTACTTCCTCTACTTTCTCTCCCTTCCCCCCCCCCCAAATTACTCATTGCTTAATGTGCTTTTTATATTGTTGGAGTGAAAAAAAAAGTAAATAAAAAAAAAAGGTTTCCCACTATGAAGGATTAGCACAGATTATAGTGAACAGTGTTAATTATAGGTGGGGAAAGAGGATAGTGCATCTCTCCAATCTGTTCTTGATTTCCCCCGTGTCTGGCTGGCTGGTAATAAGCCTCCTTTAATCTGGCAGTCCCCTTGTTGAAATCAGCACTACGGACAGCAATATTGATTGCTTCTGAGAAACCATCACAGCTGCTCAACCAAATTACCTTTGATACGTGACCTTTAATGTAATTACTGCAACATCAAAGCATTTCTATAAATTATTAAAGAACTAATATACTTCATCATCCAGCTACTCTATTATATGTAAAATAAACAATCACAAGTATACTCTAGATTTTGAATTGTCCGTCACTCAAAAAGTGGTCTTTGTGCATACATATACTTCCTGCTACATCAACTTTTCTTTTTAGGCAAGACAATTTCATGCCACCCAAAGAAGCTTAATTCATTCACATAAAAAGGATTCAACTAATAATTTTATGTTTTACATTCCATTCTATTTACTCCAAAATATCTATCACTATTCCTTCCCACCCAACACCAAAGTGCTGTAAAGACTTTATTAACCAACACATACCTACTTGGAAGTATTTTGATTATTCCACAAGATGACTTTATGTCCCACATATAACATAGAAATATGTGAAACATATTTCTGTCATCTTACAAAGCACATCCAGAAAGTAATTACTATATAATATGTGCATGTAGTCATTCCACTAAAAACAAAGCGATACATAGCTAAGAGTTAAGGCATCTGAAACTGGACACAAACTCCTCATGCCTCACTATTTCTATACATTAGCATTCATGTGCATGATATTAAAAATTACTCAGTTCTGAGTTTCACAATGTGAAGGACACAAACACCAATTCACAAGAGTAGGCAAATATGTAGTTTACTGGGGGATGGGAAAGAAGTGTCTCAATTCAATTGTTAACTGAAGTGCTAGTTTCTTTTACTATACCAGGCTCGTTAATTATTTTTGATACCTCTTCAGTAGAGCTGTTTCTGTCACAGGCAGTAGGGGGGTCAAAAGAAGGTGTTATGTATGTGTCATTTGTGAACTCATGTGAATAAGGACTTAGGCCCCTGACCTTACGAGTGCTTTTTATTTTATGGTGGTGAACCCTGCTTGATATTGTTGGTGCATGTTATCAAGAACAGTCAAGTAAGTCATAAATAATTCTCTGCTACTCACATAGGATACATAAAACAGTATCCAAGCATGATAGTTTATCAAGAGACAAGACTGGTTTCCTTAAATAAACTACAGTGACATCATTCAGAAGATGAGTTCAGAAACTTGGCAGGAAGCTGTATGCACAGGGTTTGCTGTTGGAAAGCAAAGCTTTATCATGAGACAAATAAAACTGGGAAAAAAAGGGATGGAAGAAGTCAGTGGTCAGAACTTTCAAAAACCTGGTTGCTAATTTAGACAGAGGATTCACCATTCCCAATTCACAGAGTTCTGTGATTTGAAATCTTTAAAATGCAGATTGAGACTCAGGACTGTGGACATAAAAAGAAGTATTTGAAAAATGACAAAAAAAGGAAAAAGAAATCCTAAATCATCACTTGTCCTCCCTCCCCAATTCAGAAGCCTCAGTCTCAATGGCCCACTGTCTTCTTGAAGGTATTCCCATCATATAACTGCAGGATGAGATTTTAACCTCAAAGAGAAGATGTGGGCTCCCTATGCAAGTGAGTGGTCTGGCTTCTAACAAGGAGAGCACACAGTCTAAGTGAAAACAATTGGAATTCCAGTTAGTATCTCTTAAATACACAACATTCTTAATCACAAACATATCTCTAATTTTGATAAATACATATTTGATTTCAAGTATATTTCAGAAAATGTCTGCTAAAAAGTTACCTTGAAACCTCCTTACACAAAATATTTTTATTCTTATAAATCCAATTCTATCATTGAGAGGAGAGAGATATGAAGAGAAAACATTACCTTTTGGAGGGCAGGAGGGGAAGATAAAAAAAGAGAAACCTAAACCTCAATGAGATTCAAGTTACTTTCAATGTGTTTAACAAGTTTCTAGAAAAAAATAATTCAGAGGGAGTTGTCAGCTGACAGAAATGTATTTTTAGGGAATGAAGTATGTATATATTTACATAAGGTATGGCCTTTAAAGTAAAGATAGATGTAGATCAGCAAGTGTGTGGGCATCTCCATACAGGCAAGGTGGCATAAAGGTGGGTAAGTAGACCCAAGATGATGGAAACAAGCAGAGCAGAATCAACACCTTCTTCAGCAACGTAGAGCAACCATTTCAGGTTTTGTACAAAGGTAGGTTATACGTACACAGGACTTGGTCATTGAGCAACTAGTAAAGGTTCATTTTTGAATAAATTTCCTCTCAGTTTAGATGGAACCTGGAACCCTAAGGATCCCACTTTTAATTACTTGATCATTGACTGTTGTGCCATTGTGAAACCAGAACTATTCAAGTTGCAGGAACACTGCACTGGGCTGTTTCCAGTCCATGCATCCTGGCTGAATCTAAATAGTATCTCTCTCTTGCTCAATCCCTCTTCCAAATTACTACTAAACTGGAAACTCATCCCAGCAGGGCAGGTCTTCCCCACATAATGCAGCTTCTATTTTTGGTTCTGCTTGTGTTTTCTGAACCTTAGATCTTGTTCATGTGAATAATTTTCCTCATTATCTTGTGTTCGTCTCTCCTCTCTCTCTTTACTCCTTGTTTCACTGCCTTTCCAAACTGCTACAGCTGCTTGAATACTAAAGTAACTGAGTCAAGCCATTTTGTCATCAGGAAAATATTTCCATTCTGTGATAACCCAATAATGTGATCTGTTTCTTGATTTCTTGCTGCCATTTCTTGCTTCAGAGAATTAAAATAGTAAGAGGTAACACCTGGTGAACACTTCCTACGTATCCTTATAGTAGTCAGAACCCTTAAGCCTTTCCTCAGCTGAGTAAGTCAAGCAGAATCCAGCCTATAACCATTTCTGTTTTCCTAACTCCCGATAGGAGTAAAAAGCTTTTCATTTTGTGCATAGATACTGTTTGGTTGAGTCAGTATCTTGATTTTATTAGCACAATGTAAAAAGTAAATCATCCAAGCAAGTGGAGACGTTATGCTTGCAAACCCAAGGTGGCAATTCCATGTGTAACCTGTTTTAGCTGTAAAGAGAAAAGAGGTTATCAATCTAGACTCACCCCCGGAAGTGTCTTCTGTTCATGCAGGGCACTTTGGGCCTTTAGAGCAGACTCCCTTTCGCAGTATGTTAGGAAGGCACAGCCTGTAAAGAAAACATAAAATTTGAGTAAAAGCAGTGCTTCAGAGAGGATATGAGTAAAATTGAGACCTGGAGCAAATCACTTTCCTATCACCACCCCATTCCCGTTAAATCAGTCATAAAAATCTCTGCTTAGTATGTCAGTAGTAAACAAAGAGTCAATGAAAGCTGTCATCACTTCCTCTTAGCCCTAATGAAAAGGGAGTAAAAGAGTGGCTAATAAGTGCTTTTTTTTTCCTTGAATAAATGATTAAGTGTCAGATACAGAAGGCTGTACAGGATTAGGGTTCTCAAAGAACCCACATGTTAACAAGTTGGGGCATGAGATCCCATTCTTGCTCCAGCAGCAGCACTGGAAACAAACTCCTTACTGTTGTATCATGCTAAAGGTCTCATTCCCTTCTGTACCAAGTAGCTCAAGTAAAGGGCATGCAGGGACTTGGGACTTCCTACTGCAGAGGACAACACCTATTGTTTAACCTGACTCATATCCACAAATAGTCTCCCTGTTTCCTTCACAACAGAAAGCCACCACACTGTACTTGCTGCTGTAAGGGCTCATTGGCTTCCAGTCATGCACACAAAGACAACCATAGCAATGCCCGAACAATCAATCTAATCAACAACATTAACAAATCAGCAACATACATGTTGCTTTCAAGATCATTCAGAGATGCTCCAATGTATCATGTCTTTGATTCTGCCAGAAAGTTTTCTTATTAATTACAAAGATTAAAGCCTTGTCATGGTAAGGCAGAGTAAAAACCATGCTGTACCTTCTCTACCCTCATGCTCATCTTCTGGTAAAACTGGTCAATGCCACAATGTCTTAGACCAGCTACATGTGTCTGATGTGTGTCTTAGACCAGTTATGTGTATCTTAGTGCAGTATACTGAAAACCTGCCAGTTTCTGTGGCAAAATAAGTGGTCATTATGCAGAAGACATTTTCTCTGAAGCTACTACAAAATATATGTAGCCTTGTCAGATCCTTGAAATGGAGGTATCATATTATTCAAGGTTCAGGCAACATGTCAGTCAAACTGTGGGCATCTTCCAAGAGCAGCACAATGCAGAGAGACTGCTAGAGAATCAAACACATCCTATAGCCACATCTTGACCCATCTACCTTCTCTCAATTCACGTCAAAAGGTATGCAACAGGTGAGTAAACAGTAGATTATGAACTTTTTCAGCTCTGATCATTACTGTGATCTTTTTGTCCATACAATGTTCACTGTGTTATCCAAGCTGATCCCTTAGACAATATTACTGAAGAAATAGACACTTGTTCTTTTCTTCTTTACAGTGTTTTAAATAGAATAATACACACAAGAGGAAAGAGAGGATGTGGGTTTTTCCTATAAGCATAATTTTTTTTAAAGAATGTCTTGTGGAAGTCATATTACTCCTCTTGCAATGAAGCTAGGCACAAAATGAATGTTCCAAACTATCATGGATCCCCTCCCACTATGTTTTGTCTTATTTCTTACTCTATATTTCTTTCTGAAGATCTTGCTTCTTTCAGTTTATTCAAGCCAATCACATTTATTATGTATTAAAAATAGAGACTCAGAAGCACAAGTTAACAATGAAGNTTTGCCTTCCCTGGAGGTGTTTAAAGCATGGGTAGACAAGGTCCTGAGGGACATGGTTTAGTGTTTGATAGGAATGGTTGCACTTGATGATCCGATGGATCTCTTCCAACATGGTGATTCTATGACTGAACAACAGCAAAAGTTTGTATACTCTAATTGGACTTATTTGGATTCACCTTCCTCTAGCTTCAAATGAATGAGTTTTCAGTTAGTCTGCATCTATGACAGAAGAGGAAGAAACTGTGGCAGAGAGTTTACAGCTGGTAGAAGTAATTGATTGAATAGGATCCTTAAAAGTCACCCATAGCTTGATAATCAAATGGGAAACTATGCTTAAATTTAATTTCAGTACTAAATCACAGGCTGAGAGCTCTCTGATGACTAGATACAATAAGAAAGTGTCCATTTAGTGGCAGACATGGAGCAGCTGATACAGTCTAATTAGACACATCATAGAGAACTATTATAGAAATAAACTATGCAGTGTAAAGCTCCCATAATGATAGCTATATTTTTCTCCTCATTGTGATGGCCATGTAGACAGTTCAGGATAACAATGTCCTGCAACTCCTACTATATCATGACTGTAACTCAGACTGAGTAGACAGAAGGCTACTTTCTTTGAGAGAGCAAAGTTTCCTTCCAAGATCCACATAAGTCATATGTGGGGGCATATTCTTATCAGGGAGAAACCTTCATTAAGTTCTCACCAAAACCATTTCTAAAAGTGGTACAAGTACCAGACTCTCAGAAACAGTACATAGTAGACTGAATCCAAATATTTCCCTAACACTGTGTTAAGGACAGCAAGACTTTAAAATGGAAAGCAAGAAAGCTAGTCTTTCATGCAGTCTACAAAGAAAACTCAAGTTTTTCAGGGATAAAGAAAATCATAGATGTATTTTTTTTTCCCATGCTCCTTAAAAATGTCAAGCATATGAGTTACACTCTATTCCGCTCTTGTTGGGCTAACAAGTAATTTATTTAGGAAAAATACCTCATAGCTTAAAGTAAATCTTGATTGCCAAGAGACATTAAGAAGTTTCTTTCCAGAAGTGATCAGCTGGAATAAATTTTATTGTTCATAGTAGCCTCCCACATGAAAAGGTTAGTTCATTGGGATTTTTATCTTCCCTTTACTTTTAACACTGTTTTTGTATAAGGCACAAACCCAGTACAGCCATTGGCTAGAGTAGTATTTTTCAAAACTATTAACATGTGGCTTGTGATAATACAATACCTAACTATTTCTATATGTCAAGTCCTTGTACATTAGGATGAAAGGTAATAAGATCTCCTACCTTCCCATCTTCCTTAGAAACATCAAAATTCTTGATCTTCCCATTGTATTGTGATGTTTAGTGGAATTTCAACTGTAGCACCTCTTTTAGGTGTTACTTTTCCTAGCTACCACAGTCAATGTGTATCCATATGATCCCCCAAAAGGGTTCTTCCTTCCTGAAGAATGTTGTTTAAAGAACAGAAGCCTGAACACACAGGTGAACATTACAGGATGCAACATTTGAAACAACCGAGTCTGGAAATAATGTCATATGAAGTAACAATGTGTTGGGTTTTACAGAGAAATCAGACTGATGAAAAAAACTATTTTATTTCAGTTTGATTTCCCAGATAGAAAACAATTTCAAAACAATAAATTTTCCTAAATGAAATTTTTAATTTTGTACAGAACCACTTATTTCAGTGGAACAATCCCTATCCCTGTTCTTGGTTTTTATATCAAACTCTTAAGTAACTCAGCTTAGCAGTTCACTAACCATCAGCTCTTTGGGCTGGAGTTGAATCTGACTTATAGGTGAAAGGCTTCATATTGCATTATTAATCATTTGCACCATCAAGTCCCCTGAAACAGCCTATGTTAAACATTGTAAACAATATTTCTGGACACATCTCTTAAGGAAAGAGATAGAATGAAGAGCGATAGAGAGGTAAAATTTATATGTTATTTCTGTCTTATGCTTGGATGAATGATAATTACTTAGTGAGGACAGTGCTTGAGAATTTTATCTGAATTTGAACATAAAAAATCTAAATGACTAGTTATTGATAATGAAGGATTTTCTCCTAGCTCTTCCATTCTCTCAAATATACCAGGTTTTCCAGACATCTGTCAATCTGCTAAAAGATGTTTTGTTTGGATTGCATATTTCCAGCTGTTTATTTTCTACCAGTGGACAGCTCTTTGGGCTAACACATAAACATCTGGGAACTTCCAGCTGGCAATTAACTCTCAACCTATTGAACTACAGTCTCTTGGAAACATGAGGATGTATCAAGTGGTCTCCTGGGAAACAAGGTTGTTAAAGAGAATGGGGAAACAAAAACAAGATCTTGAGATGGAAAGAAAAAAAAAAGGCAACTCTATTTTAATTTTACCTCCAAGGAATTCAGTAACAAAAATAATGATTGCATGGAATACAGATGGATAATGATCACACTTAGAGCAACTTCAACACCACAATAAGTCTCCTGAAGATTTCTGCATAAGTCTGGGAGACAAAATAGTCAGGGGACACATTCTGAGATGAGCAGAATAATTCTGGGAACCAAGAATTATTTCACCCCAACGCTAGTTTGTTCATCCTGTGATTTTTCATTTGATGTCTCGTTCTTATCATTTAAGTGAACCAGTTGACACTCAGCCACTTGAAACCAGATAAGTTGTTCTGACTAGACAAAAAGCAATGGTGACCTAACTCAAATTCAGCCTCTGGAAAGGCCTATCGTCTGCACTGAGTCTAAGATCCATGTACAGACATCTCAGGTACAGGCTTTTAGCTTCAAGATTACATTTTCACAGGACAAGATTCCACATTCTACCTCTGACTTCCCAGTTTCCTCAAGAATATACAATATCTTTGTGTTAATTAAACCTTTATATATATATATATGGTGGGGCATAAAGAAGATGCATACTGGGATATCTATTAATAATTGTAAGTAGGGGCTTCTCCCCCTTTCCTGTTTTATTCTGGCAGACAGCCACATATCCTGGCACAATTTCTCCTCTTTGCCCGTTCTTTAGATCACAGAACAAGAACGTAGCGACTCATGAATTTCTCTTTACAGGATGTGTTTTGGTGACACCTTATGATTTTATTAGAGCTACATAACTTTGCGCAAAACATGCCCCTAGCTTTTCTGCACATCTAGACCCAGAGATATTTTTTTAGATCTAGGCTATAATCATGATCATTTTCAAGTATTTAGTATCTGGATGAACAAGGCATTAAAGGTCCAGTCTAAATCTAATGAAAAAAAACCACTTTTACAATTCAACAGGCTTTAGGGAAGGGACTGTTAATCTTCTTGGGGCTATGTTAATCTTCAAGGTCCTATACCTGGGTGGTGGCAATCTGTGGTTTCAATACACAATGGAGAATGATGTGATTGAAAGCAGCCCTGCAGAGAAGGACTTGGGTGTGCTGATTGATTAGAAGCTCAATATGAGCCAGCAATATGTGCTCACAGCCTAGAAGGCCGATCATATCCTGGGCTACGTCAAAAGAAGCATGGCCAGGATGTCAAGGGAAGTGATTCTACCTCACTATTACTCTCTTGTGAGACCTCATCTGGAGTATTGTGTCCAGTTCTGGAATCTTCAACATAAAAAGGATATGGAATTTTTGGAATGGATCCAGAGGAGGGCTACAAAGATGATCAGGGGGCTGGATCACCTCCCATATGAGAACAGGCTGAGAGAAGTAGGTTTGTTCAGTCTGGAGAAAAGAGGGATCTGAGAACACCTAATAACAACCTTCCAGTACCTGAAAGGGGCCCACGAGAAAGCTGGAGAGAGAATTTTTACAAGGGTTTGTAGTGATAGGACTAGGGCCAATGGGTATAAACTTGAGATGGTCAGATTTTGATTAGACATAAGCAAGAATTTCTTCACTATGAGAGTGGTGAGGCAGTGGCAAAGGTTGCCCGGAGAAGTTGCAGCTGCCCCATCCTGGAAGTGTCCAAAGCAGGTTGGATGGGGCCTTGAGCAGCCTGATCTAGTGGGACACACCCTGCCCATGGCAGAGGGGTTGGAACAAACTGATCTTTAAAGCACCTTTCAACTCTAACTATTCTATGATTCTATGTTTACTGTTCAGTGGAAAATTAAGAATTTTGTTAGGTGCTTTAAGATTCTAGTCTGAAAGCCAAGACTTAAAGCAGATTCTGAGCTCAAGAGTGTAAATATAGTCAAGGGGAAAGCTTGCATGTAACTCAGCAGAACTATGCAATTTCATCAACATAAAATTATGTTAATGATTTGACCTATAATCTATTGCTTTTTTTCAGAAAAATCCTTGGCTTTGACACTGACCTCAGTGTAATTTGTGATAATACAGAACAGTGAGGATAACCCTAGGATCTGAGAAGATCAGCTCAACTTGTTAAAGCCAGTTTTTGAATCACAAGCATTTGTGATTGCAGAGAACACATTCAACCAGTTATCATGGTTTAGCTGACAGGTGATAACTTGTGAATCCATAGACCTTCTGATACCTGTAAGTGTAACTAAAATCAGAATCACTGCCCAAGACAAGATAAAGCTATGACAAGCCTGTCACTTTTTGTCTTCTGTTTTCATTCTTTGAGTCAATTATCATCATGCTGTTTGTTACAATATTCATTGACTTTAACAGTGAGGTTTCGTACTTTGGCCTACCTTTTTTTATGTTAGACTCCTGTATAGTGCATGAACTGGTGAGCAAGATAACCTTCTGTTAACATTTATCCAAAAAAGGACAAGCAAATAAAGTCGTAATTATAATATCCTAGAACCTTTCCCCTACCACCTTTAATGTTCCTAAATTCCCAAATCCTCAAGGCAAGGAAGCCAAAAGATTTACTCTAACAGCACACTATGGAGTTCAAGAAAGCAAACTGCAGCTCAAGCAGAACTATCCAAGACCTTTTTGCTGTACATTGAAAATGAAGGATAGTAGTAATATAGTATACCTTAGACCATCCTACTGATCATGCTTCAACATATGAATAACTAGTCCTTTAAAGAGATTGCTTTGAGAGCAAAAAAACCCTTGTACCTTGTGGAAACAGGAACTCTCAACTGGTCATAGACTTAGGCGCCTCATTTAGTCATGCTTCTGTCTCTGTGTGCCCTAGTTATCTATCCTCTGTCTTCCAAGGACTAGGTTTGTCTTTCAGAGAGCTTTTCCTCTGAAACTGAAAGAGTTCATTGCTTCAAGATTCAGAGATTTGTTACACAAAGAAAGATGGTAACACTTAAGGAAACTCTTGCCTTAAAATCAACATCTCAGATTATGTCTACCAGCAAGGATTTCAAAGTGAAAAAGAAATATTTTTTTACTTTAGCTATCCTAGCTCTACATGTCTGGTTTTGAAACAATTCTCATTTGCTCTGTCTACAGTGGACTGCCCAAGGTTTAATCACTTGACCGTTTCAGAGATTAAGCTGAATTTTCTTGAGTGGGACACAATCAATAAAGACTTTTGGAACTAGAAATGTTTTATCCAATTTCTTCACCTGTTTCTCTCTTAGTGATTAACTACCTTCTGACAAAAGTAAACATCTTTGTTGCTAAAGACCATTCACTTGGTTAGAACTTGTTTTTTCACCATCTTCCCTGCCGAACAACTAGTGAACACTAACTGTTTAAAGAAAAAAGATAGGAATAAAAATCTTCTGAGATATCAGCTTCCCTGTCAATTATATTGCAAGGCAGACTAACATCCGAAATGCCCTACTGTGTGGAATGCTAACTTTCTTTTTCGTCTTATATTATTTTCCATTAACTATTATGATGTTGTCATTTTCCTAGTATAGATAACTTGATAAGGGTCTGTATGTGTAAGCATACATAAGCCACAGTCATATACACCCATGAAACAACATTAAAATACAAATTAAGAGTCCAAATCTGGAAATGCAGAAGTTAACCATATTTACAGGATATTAGCTCACTCAAAATGCATTTATGATATTTCAAAATGAGACATGGATATGCACAATCCAAATCAGAGTCCTTCCTCAGACTAAACAGTCCTTAATTACATTTAGCAGTGCCCAGGCAGACAGCAGAGAGTCTTGAGTAAATGTTGCATGCAAGCATTTAAAAAAAATATAGAGAATATTTTCATCTTGATTTTTTATAACAAGTGTGGGGTTTTTTTAATGAAAACACCTGTTTTATAAAGCCAAGATTTCTCATAGGAAGTTTTAATGTTTTTCACCAATAAGTGTTCCTTAGACCCATGATAAAATCTCTGATCAAAGCTTACAGTAAGAGAAACTTATTCCAGGACAGTCAGTAGTCCAGACTCAAACCTGAATCTGGTAAGCATGTTCTTGAGCCCAAGAACTCTACAAATCAGAGCAGAGTGCATTGTCACTGGCAGACCCCTGAAGGTACATCTCTATTTCTTCTTAAGTAACTCCACAGTTACCTTTATCCCATGGAAGAACTGGAAAGCTTTTGATCTCTCAAACTTCTTTTCCTCAGGATGAGGGAACAGTTTCTGGCTCTGATTTACAAGAGGGTTTCTCCTGGGGTCTTGAAAGTTCCTTACAAGTTGCTTTGAACCATCCTTTGCTGACTAGTACACTCAGGATAAGGTACAGAATGAACCATTGATTTGACATAGCATATACCAGGTCCTTTTTCCAATAACTTTCAACATTTTATCTTTAAATTTCACCCTGAATCTTCTGATGTTCTTTTGATCATTTGAACCCAAGTCAACCCAATAGTCATTCTTCAAATTTCTTCAAGTCTAGCCATCCAGAACATTTTACTTCCCAGAACAGGTGCCTAATTTCCATAAACACAGAAAATCATAGATGAATAGACTCCTAATTAGAGAAATAAGAATATTACTTACTTGTTAAGGTAGTTGTTTACTAAAAATATTGCAGGTGTGACCAGTAGGCAAATATTTGATGCTTTATATTACAGTAGAAAATTCACTTTTAAACAGACTAGCTTCACTTCAGCCTGTTGCTTGTTAGGATAACTGTGTATTCCATGTTTTAGAGAGAGATACATGCTCTCAGGTCTTATCCATCAAACAATTAGGGCATGCTTTTGATTTTAGAATCATAGGATCATAGAATTGTTTGGGTTGGAAGGGACCTTAAAAATCATCTACTTCCAAATATCCTCCCATTGGGAAGGACATCCCACTAGATCAGGCTACTCAAGGCCCCATCCAACCTGGCCTTGGACACCTCCAGGGATGGGGTATCCACACCTTCCCTTGGCAACGTATTCCAGTGTCTCACCATTCTCACAGTGAAGAAATTTTTCCTTATATCAAACCTAAATCTGCTCCACTTCTGTTTATACCCCTTCCCCCTCAACCTATCACCAAAAGCCTTTATGAATAGTCCCTCTCCAGCTTTCCTGTAGGCCCCTTTCAGATATTGGAAGGTCACTAAAGATCACCTCAGAACCTTCTCTTCTCCAGCCTGGACAACTCCAACTGTCTCAGGCTGTCCTTGTATGGAAGGCGCTCCAGCCTGCTGATTATCTTCGTAGGCCTCTTCTGGACCTATTCCAACAGCTCCTTCTTTTGTTGAGGATTCTAGAACTGGGCACAATACTCCAGATGAGGTCTCACAAAAGACTAAGAGAGAGGCAGAATCCTCTCCCTTGACCTGCTAGCCACGCTTCTTTTGACGCAGCCCAGGATATGGTTGGACTACTGGGCTGTGAGCATACATTGCCGGCTCATGTCAGTCTTCTCATCGATCAGCACACCTAAGCCCTCCTCTGCTGGGCAGCTCTAAATCACATCATCCCTCATCGTGTACTGTACATTTTAAAGCCTAAAAAACCCCTAAGTTTAAAGTGAAACTCATGATCGATATTTTTGTGGGCCAAGCAACAGTGTTCCCAGAATTTCAGAACTCAGTCGCTGATGAGAAACTCATAGACAAACAATAGACATCACTCAAAAGAATGTGAGAATAAGTAGGTTCCAGCTTCTACTCAGTAAGAAAATGTAAATTTAATTTACAGCCCTACTCACCTCTAAACTTGGCTTACTTCAATCTACCTATTACTTCAAAGAAAAAGCCGACATATTTGTGTTATCCATCTTATACCAGAGCTGCAGATAAAAATTAATAATAATTTAAACATTATTATGAAATCCACAAGATTTCTTGTTTCTAGTGTGGCTATAAACAAATGAAATGCAGAAAGTGTGGGGGGTTTGCCTTGTAATTAACTGGTGAAAGTCAGGAATATAACTAGAAACACAACTTGAAACACAACTGCTCACATTCAGTTATAGGTTAAACCTCCTTAGAGTACAAGCATTAATTAGACTCTGTACCTGCTCTTCTGGGTCCTGCCTTTCAAGTTATTTTTATTGTTCACAGCATATGAGTAACTCAATGGATTTTCTAAAACACAGCTTTTTCAGAAACTTTTCTCCTTTTTCTTCATTTTGTTTTGGTTTTTTTGGATCCAATTCTTTCGGGGACACAACTTCAAGATTTCTCAACTAATCTCCAGAGGTAGATTAATTTTGAATGCCTTGAATCTTAGCAAAATAAACCCAAACTAAACCCATTCCTAAGCAAATTGGACTATGGTGCCATGAAAAACTATTTCTAGACCTGGCTTTTCTGCACCTGCATAAGGGTTTTTTGGTTTTGTGCTTTTTTGGGTTTTGGGGATTTTGGTTTTTTTTTTGTTTTTTGTTGGTTTTTTTTATCTGCTCATTATCTTTTAGCAGGCTAAGGAACAGACATTTCTTGGAAAATAACATCAACTCTGTGCAGAATATGTGTTTGTACTTAAAAACATAAGAATATGTGGTATTTTCACCCTTCAAAAAGGCCAGGATCATGCAGTAAACATCTTGTTGATAGCACAATTAAATGATTAGATTTTGTGCTTTTGTTGCAGGAACATGCAAATAGCCTGTTCTAAATATGAAGTTGTGTGTGATCGGAACTGCCTCATATCCTTTCTTCTCTGAGGAAAGGCACATGTGTCAACATAGAACTCTGACATTTTCAGCTTGAAGCTGAAAGACCAAGGCACTGAAACAACTGCAGAAAGGAGCTATTATTAGACAATTTCGAGCCCATTCAGGAACAGACTACAGTAATTATCTCTCTGGAGTTTTTGTTCTTACCAAGTTTACCTGCCCACATTTTCCCAATTCAAGAAGTTCAGATTCAAAGTAGAAACTTTATTACGTTTCCCAAAATCAATCTTAGTATATTTTCATTATTTATGAACAAGTTTTTCTCCTCACCTTAAATGCAAGAAGTGTGAATGAGACAACATTCTAATTTCTTTGCTAGGTTCCACAGGTTTTTTTAAGTTGAAATTCAGGTAAGTGCATCTAGAGGCACCTTAGGATTTTTATATTACAAATGAAATGCAACCCACAAATAATGTATTTCTTGATTCCAGTTGATACAGAAATGAAAATCTTTAAGCAGCAGCTGCTCCAGTCTCAGATCATCATGAGACTGGAAACCTCCAGAAACTAGCAAGAGTCACAATATGAGGCAGAGAAAACTCTACAATACCAGGTGGCTTCATGAGATTTCTGGAGACAAATTTCAGCTGTCAGAACAATTAACATCCAGACTCCCATAACCAGATGCTGTTTTCCATATGTTTTGACTTCATAGTTTCTTCTATCCTCTAAGTGATGTTAGGAGCAAACAAGTATTGTCTCTTATCTTCTATTTCTAACTTCTTAACCTTCTTTCTCAGTCTGACTTGTTCATTTAATACAGGCAGTGGAATAGCATGAAGTGGGATCAAGTTATTTTCCAAGCAGCCAGAGATGAAGCAATCTTCTTAACTGGTAGACTTCTGTCTGCTTAGGGCTGAGAACCACAAAACACATACTATAAGGGTGTATGTGAGAGAAAGCAAGGTAAGAGTTACTCTGGGAGTATGGCAGGAGAATGATGGCAAATGCTTTTCAAACACCCTTTCTGTTGCAATGGAAGAGGGGCAAGTCCCACAAACAAGGGCCTCCTCTACTTCTCTGCCAAAAAGCTCAATATTGAGCCATCATTATATTGTTCAAGGTAGATTTCAGAGCCTGGTTAAGGTATGAATTATTTAGGAACAAAACAAGGCAAGCAAAAGCTGGAAGAAGATTTAATCACCTGTCGAAAACCACAAAATATTTTGTGGTAAAGGTCAGCCTTGAAGCAAAACCTCCCAAGACGTTACCTAGAGCTATGAACACTTACTAATCTTCTTGTCTTATATGTGGATAAATTTCTGCATAGACTTACAAATAACTTATGTCCTAAATAGCTTCACTCAAAAACATATACTGGAAACACTTTTTGGTCCTTTCATCCAAGTGCACTTTCACATTCACTATTGTGAACCTGATTTCCCAGGTAGGAAGCTAAAAACAGAGTGTGAATATAAGCCCAAATCTTCCAGTTTTTAAACAAGGTATAAGGATGTAAACTTTGAAGTGAAAAAGAAACAGTGAAATTAATTACACCAGATCTGTGTCATTTACAAAGCTTCAGTGCACTGGGTTTAAAAGGACTCTCATCATTGGGAAGTGAAGGAAGTATAATTTCCTGACTAATAGAGAACACAAAATTAAGTGTGTACTAATCCCTACTGGAGATATATATTTTTGTTGATCAGCTTAAAAATTAGTGAATGAGTCTATAGTAGATGTTTTCAGTTAAATAATTGATACAACTTCTAGCAGAAATTTTTGCTTTGAGAATGCTTGCATGAACAATGTAGCCCTCAAAGCACTTAGGAATGGCAGAATGAATGTACATGATAAATGTGAGCTACATCAAGATGGAAGAGCTATCTAGCAAAGTAGAAGATCTGATCTTAAATTTGAACAGTGCAGCAACAAATATTTAATATGTGAAGAGAAATGGAGAACAAATTGCAACAGATACTAGGGTCTGCTGAGTCTCTTAATAATATGCCCAGTCATCTGAATCCTTGCTGGCGAGCATGACCCATTGCATGCATCTTGTATGATTCAGCTTTTAAAATACAAGAACAACCACAAAGGCAAATGTCTGAATGTTCAAAAGGTCCTAAAGGCAGTAACGTCAAAAGACTCTTTCAGATGATAGTGGACAATATCACATATAATATCATACAAATGTGTACATCGCTTGCAGATCAAAGACATGTCTTCCCTTAGGTGTTCATAGAAAATCCATATCTAAAATGCTCTTGTAAACTATCCTCACCTGGAAGTGTGCAGAAACACATAGAAGGTAAAAAAGGAAAAGAAAAGATGGAATTCAGAGGTAACAGAAAATTTTAATGGGTTAGGAGGACTGACTTATGAGGGAAGATTAAGACAACTAAATGCTTATAGCTTGAGTAAATGATGACTCAGCAGAATAGGTGATGACCAGTTTCATGATGTAAACACAAAATATGGAGAAAGATTGTTCAGGGAAATACCAGAAAATAATAATCAGGAGTAACAACACAAAATTCAACAACAGAGTATTTAGGCTGAGCAACAGGAATTTTTCCTAGCTGTTGGGAATGTCCATGTTAGCTGCCCTTGTACAGACCCCAAGGTGACTTTTGTATCTGACTGACCTCTCAGTCAAGAATATAGTTAATGTCATTTTTAGTCAAGCTTACATGTGTGAAAGTAGTGCATAAATTAAAGTTTTTCAGGTCCTAGAAGTACAATAACAATTGCAGTGTAGTCCGTTTAAGGGGTGTCTATGTGTGTGTATGTTGAAGGCAGGAGTGTACAAAATGCAGGAGGGAAAGAACAGAAAGAAGAGTTAAATCCACATGGTATGTGGGGGTGGGGGGTGGGGGGGGTGCACGCGTACGTCTCAGTACTAACACAGAAATCAGCAACTGTCCAAAACCTTTCATGTCACTCTTCCACAAGCTTTTTGTCTCTTCATTCCAGTGTGAGGCACATAGAGAGAGAAACGCTTGCAACACTTGAACAGATTCATGACCATAGATTCTTATGCAATTTAGGAGAATTGCAAGTTATAAGATGGAAGTTTATTACTCTACAGAAGGAAAAAGTAAACATTGCTAACCATCTCTCCCAGCCATTACAGCAAATCAGTCCTTCATGGATCTTTTATTGCTCAAGTCACTTGAAACTATAAACAAAAGAGAAAATGGATTCAGAGGGCCCCCCCTTCCCTCCTCTCCCTGTTTCTAACTTTTATCACTCTATTCAACAGTTTAAGACATTGTCTAGTCCAAGAGAAAGACAAGTCTTTTAAGGAACTAGTTTTTACAAATTTTCTTACTGAAAACAAATCAGGATATCAACTGATTGGGACAGAAAGTTGTATTAAAATGCAATACAGCCATGGTCAGCTGGGGAATAGTTTATAATTTTTAAGGCACTGGAGCTATACAGCCAGCCTTCTCCCAGTTTTTATGAGTGGTGGGTTTTTTTTGGTTTTTTTTGTAAATTATTTTATATATACCCATTTCAGGGGAAAAAAATGAGAGTAATTACATATAAAAACCAGTCAATTATAATTCAACTAGATTTTTTTAAAAAAGGTTTAATATGACAACTTCCTTGGTATTTATTCCTCCACCAACTTAATTTAGATGAAAGAAGGTCTAAATCAAGAACAAACAAAAAGGCATGCCTGTACCAATACAGTACCAGCAAACAAACCCAGAGGGAAAGCATTCATACTGTAGGACAGTCTTCTCAAAAGAGACTAGGAAAAGCCATTTTACCCAAGACATTAAAAGATAGATTAAATAAAATTTTTACAGTGTCTCCTGAATACAGTTGCTCACCAAAAGTTTCCCTGTTACCAGTTTATGAATCACTGGCTAGTGGGTGCCTGGAAACAAGCACACATTAATGATGTGGTTTCAATGTATTGTATTTTCCATCAGGAAGGCTAAAAATAGTGACCCAGCTGCTGAGCATCTCTGGGAGGCTGAAATTCACTGGAGAATCCCTGCTGTTGTCAGAAAGTAGGAGAGTAGAGTTTAATGAGTTTTAAAAAGTCCAAAGAACAAAACCTGTTGTCTTCAAGAGGAACAGACCAGAACATTATATAAGGTTGATAGTACTAGTTCAGACAAAGTCCATCTCATACAATATCCTGTCTCTGATGGTGGCCAGAAGCAGATGCCCTGAGAAGACTCTAAGAAGAGGGTGTGCACAGTGCCTCCTCCAAGTATTCTCAGTCTTCAGACGTAAGGCTCGGGGACTTCTGAGCCAAAAGCAATGTCTGTGTCTATAGTAATCACTGGAAGAAACTGAATATCTAATTTTCCATGGTCATTTATTACATTTTAACATTTCAGTAGTTGTTTTCCTGTAAACAGATCTAAGGGGGGTTGTTTACTTGCTTGGTGTGTGGGGTTTTTTATGATTTATAATGAATAAGTTTTCCAGGAAAAGTAGTAGACTTCTGCCTAGCAAGCTGCAGTCTTAAAAAACATCCAGCATAAGAAACTGCCTCAAGGACCAGCTATAATCTGATCTCACTGAGCAGTCCAAAAGGTGAATCAAGAGGCTGCAACTTTAGAAGTAAGATTCACAGGTCTCTTACCAACCCATTTACAGACAGCCAGGGAACCTTTCAAGGCCCAAGTAGATCAGGAAGCAGAAACTCTGAGCTAACAAATCTGTTAAATATTTTGGTTCCAGTATCAATATTGCTTGTTGTGGAACTAATTTATCACAGCATTTCTTCTCTAGCTCTACCTCTGCTGATAAATCAAATTTCTCATGATGGTACCTTCTGCATGATAATCAAAAAATACCACAAGAATACAAAATAATATTACTCCAACCCCAAGGAAGAATGCATTCTATCTACCCCAAAAAGGCTATAAAATTTCTGCATAGTCCTTATATTTTTAAGAGTGAAAATACAAGGTTTTCTGAGGAATGTAGTTTTCTTTAAGAATGAATTTAAGTTGTCCCTATAGCAAAACTATATTAATATATGTACATTTTATAGGACTTTTAATCTATATGATTACATTCTTTTATCCCATTCCTTTTACTTGTGTCACTGGACTGTCTTTGTTCTGTATTTGTACAGATCCTAGCAGAGTAGCACCCTCATCAAAACAAAAGCATGCAGCCACTTTCTCCACTAAAACTGCAGTAATTTGCTACATGAATTGAATTGTGTGATGATCACCATAAGATTTAGTTGCAAGACTAGGTTTATCAGGATATTAGAATGTTATGCTATAGCTAAGATGGCAGGATTTCTTACCTTGCGAAAGGGGCAAAAGAATAAAAAGCAGAAACCTCCTGTCCTAGCTATTGTTAAATAGTTCAATACTGAACTACTGAACTACAAAGTTCACCTCCCAAACCCTGACATGAATACAACCCTTCTTCACAGCACTCAGACTCCTCTAATGCAGAACTTTGGTTTATTTTCCTGTCTCTTTTCTGCAAAAAAGATTTCAGAGATGCATTACAAGGGATGCACCTTGTAAGAATTTCATACCCAGAGATGAAGAAGACATTTTTTATAGCCACTTGCTTCAGTTTTAAGCATCTTACTAAATTTAAAAGCTAAATGGAAAAAAAACCCCACAGCATCTATAGCTCCTGCAACATCAATATACTGCTTTAAAATCCATATATAATGATTTGATACAGCAGTGTGATAACATGACATTTGATGATCCATGCTCAGGTCTGTCTGACAGAAAAGCATTCTTCAGCAACAGCCAGCTGCAAAGCTGGACTGCAGGCTGATCTTTATAGATAATGACTGTGTTACTCTATCTCTTTGCTCTCCATGGAATACAGTTAGATATCCGTAAAGTCTCTCATCTGCTCTGCATTACCATGTCTAAGACTTTCACATTTCTTAAGCGAATGCCCTGCAGCCATACCACCACACCTTTGACTATGATTCTAGAAGAACTCATGAAACTCTGTGTCCCCAGAAGAAATTCACTTGTAAAAGCTTTATTCACAGTTCACATCCCACAGCAGGAAGGACTAGATGCGATGGATTTTCCCTCTCACACATGGATCTGCACTTTTTGTTACTTTGAGAACAAAAGGACAAGACAGTCCACCTTACAGCTACTCTTTCTTCTGGTTTGGTCAGCATTTAAGATCCATTTATATCTTTGCAAGTTCAGAGACTACCTGGAAATGTAGCAAATCAGTGGTTATCCAATGAGCAGGACATTTGAGACACCGAGATACATGTCCATGGATGTCACTGTTCCAAGTCAATAATTTAAGATCTCACAAAATTCCTTCTTTACTTCCTGAAAGGAAAGGACAGCAGAAGCATCCTCTCAGTCTGTTGCTCTAATGTTGCTTTCATCAGTTAAAAAAACCCTGTGCCAAAAGGAATATTCAAGATCAAGAAGAGTGCCATTGCCACTAACGAAGCTGTTGTGAGGCCTCAGCATGAACAAGGGGTACTGTACCCTACACCTGTGTTCCAAGCTGTGGAATAGAAAGCCTTGAACCAGGCAGATATTACTAAGTTTGTGTTCTGTGCAAGAACTTAAGAGCTTGCTCTGTCTGTCTAGCAAAATGGAAAAAAAAGCTCAGCATTGATAGGGTTATTAGTTACATCCCCACAGTAAATATCAAGGACAAAAGAAGCAGCGTTTAAAATAAAGGACAATGTTGCACAAGGACAAATAAGTATAAATTGACCATGAATAAATTTGATTTGGGAATTAGAAAAAGGTTTCTAACCATCAGAGGAGCGATGCTCTAGAACTGCTTTCCAACAAGGATAGTGAGAGCAAACAACCTAATTAGTTTAAAGATGAGGCTCAATAAACTTATGGAAAGGATTATGAGATGCAGTTGTCTGCAGCTGTAGGAAACATATCCTGATGATCCAGTATTTCCCCCCTAGTCCTGTGTTCCAGGATGCATCCTTCCAACCTACATTCTCAGCTGCAGTGCAGGGATTTACCAGGCATCACAGAGACTAACCTATTCTAAAACAAAACTGCCTTCTCTTTTCAAAAAAAGCATAGTTTTTAACTTACATGATTGTAACTTACATGATTTTAACGTACATTTCCTACTAGGCAAGATAAAGAGAAGTGGGGAAAAAGCCCCTATAAAATGTTATAGGACATGCAAAATGAGAAATTTAGAAACTTGCCATTGAAATTAAGGTGGAGAAAGAAGGGAAAGATTATTGTTATTGGAAACTTGGGCACAGTACTCAATTATTTTGAGAAATAATCATATAAGCAGCAAACCATTTTTATATTCAATAAAAATCAGTCCCTATATTTTTAATTTTTTTTTTGCAAGAGATATCATGTCTAGATAAGCATATTAGTCATGCAAACCATATTTTCTGCTCAGTTCTACAAATTGAGAGCAGAACTCTTCCCTGCATAGCAGTAGTATATGAATCACACAACTGTCAGTTCACACCAATTACTATGTAATGGAGACTGGGAAGTCAGATCATCCAGCCAGCTAACAAAATGCATGTCATACATAAACCATTTAACTTCTTTTTAATCTAATCCATTCCTAGAAACCTTCAGAAGTTAAATGAAAAAAAACCCCTATATTTTGGAATCCTAATGCAATATCCATTGTCACAGTCTTAATCCTATTGAACATTAAGGTGACAGGTGGAGGAGATCTAGAATATAACTTCTGCAAAGCTAAAGGTGTACAAGGATTACCCCAACAGTCTTGATATTAGCCATTTTTTTTCCTTGAGATAAACAATACATTTCTCAGGAACAATCTGTCTTTATATCCAAAGCGGTCTCAGACTGCAAGGGAAAATATTTTCTGATAAGAATACATGGCAAGTATTTCTGGACTCTTGAGAGATGTTAATGGTATTTCATGTTCACCAAACAATTCACACAGGGGTTGCTTGACTACTCCAACGCTTAAATCTTTCCTGAATTAGATCATTGCAATCATGGCTATTAAGGCTATAGGGACAGACCTTCACATTTCTATCATTACCAGAAGGAAATCAAGCTGCACAGACTTGGATGAGGGCGTCAGTTCTCAGCCTTCAGCTGATGTAACTGTCCTCTTTAGAGTACAGTGTATTGAACTTCCTAAACCATAAGGTTTTCTAGCCATGTTACAAAAGTTTGATTCCTTTTCTTAACCAGTGCTACAGAAAAGGCAGAAATTGCTATTACCGTTGCACAAATGTTGGGAGAATATTTAAAAAAAAAGCAGAAAACCTCTGAGTGTCTTTCCCATCTATGCATATAGATAGATCAGGGCTATTTAACTGGATACAAAGTTAAAACCAGTATTTTGCCTCTTTCAGCTTTTCCCCACTTGTCCATAGTGCATTTTACCTTCTCTCAACTGAGTCCATAAAGAGATTTGGGATCTTTTTTGGAATGGAAGATGTTCTGCAACTACAAGCTGTTATAGCAACCAGCCTGCCTACTGCTCTCCTGGGCACGTGTATTATGCAGAGCTTGGTGTTCTCTCTCTTTGTTTCAGGATTTGGTGCGACACTTCTGAAATGCAGCAGACTAGAGATAGCATATTTATAAGTGATAAAAATCCTTAACAGTAGCTTCAAAACCTTAACTTTTCCAAAATTGTTAGGAAGACAAGATCTGAGACCAAAAGAAACACAGATGTTTTGGAGAGAAGCACAGACAGCAGGAAGGATGTAAAGTAACCAGAATAATCTAGCAACACTAATATCTTCTACATTTGCTTTAGTTTTATACATAAAGAGGAATGGTTTCCTCTGTAGAGCCTGTCCTCCAGCTCACTATTAGGATGTATGATAAGCCCTTATTCAGCAGATCAACCAAGACTTTCTAATTTTGACCTGTGGAACAGGGCTGACTCTTCCAAATACCAAAAAGGTTCTTGAACATTTAAATTCCTTCATGAAGGTTAAGCAGCTCCTTCCTTCACTTTCACTTCAATGTCAACATCTTTGCCTAGCTCTCCCTTTCTTCTCTCACACAATACTCCTAAGACTTACGTTAAAGATGAGTCTTTTCTGGAACCACACATACAAAATGCTCCTCATCCTCCACACCCCTTCTTGCAGGAACATAAAAACATATTATGAAGCACACTTACTAAGATGCTTTAATGTATGTATAATGGCTTATCATTCTGTATTTTTAAGAGATGAATAATGGAAGTCAGATTCTTCTTTAAATTACCCTAACTCACTTAGGAATCACTTTCTTAAATCACTCTGGAAACTTCATCCAATATTTTATTCTTCTACTTATACCCTTTTAAAAGCTGTCAATTGCACCTTTAAATTTGGGTTTTATCCACGAATTTTGTGAACACAAGCCATTTGTGACTCAATTCCCCTAGGCGCCTAAGGGTTGAAGAATAAAAATATACTCTATGCCAGACAATTTCAGGGAGGATATTTGGGACTGGGGAAAGAGAGGAAAGAAGGTGCAAGGCCAAAAAACTCCACATTATTCCTGAAAGAGAAGACTGAAATTTGAAGATCATAAGCAACATATTTCTTAATCAAAAGTCTGCAGTGAATATTTTTGTCCAAGGCAGAAGGCAGAGGGACAAAAAAAAAAGAAAATCCTGTAAACAAGTCTTTGCTTTAGTGTGTGTTCTTTTTCTGTGTCAGTAACCTACTGCTGCAACTGTAAGTCTACAATTGTGGGACAAAGAATAAATTTCTGTTTTCATGACTAAGCCTGATTTGTGGTTGAATCTTAATGTTAAGCTTGGAGCAGCTGAACAACCAATCCAAAAGAACTCTGGAAAAGGAAGGAGTCCAACCCATCCCCAGTCATCTGAATTAATGCCAATGATGGTTGGACTTAATGATCCGGTGGGTCTCTTCCAACTTGGTGATTCTTCAAAATACTTCAAAAATACTTGTCACTGCATAGTGGCATCATTTATAGTTCAATACCCTTTCTGTGGATGGAGTTCATGCACTTAAATTTAGCAATTTCAGACTAACTCCCACTGAAATTAGTAAAGATACATGGATCTCTGTCAATGAATTTATAATTTTACCTTTGTGATGTCTAGGTCTGCAAAAAGGATGACGACCAATTCCTTTCCTGCCTACTCTCTACAGTTCAATATTTTTGCTTGGGCCTTTGACTCTTGATATCCAGTGACAGAGATTTGATTTAGGACAGGTTGCTTACAGATCCCATCTGCTTTGTAGCAGCAGATATCAGGGTTTTTCAAGAAGATTTTGGCAGCATCTTCACCACTGCTTGGTGTTGATTAACAAAAATGGCTGAAGGAAACACCAAATAACAGAAAGAGGCAGGGTAGACACAGTAACTCAGTCACTGTGAGTAAATATGCACTTTGAACACAAAACCTTTAGTCCCTCTTTTTCCTCTGTCATTTAGGTCAAACACACCATGGGCTTGTGCATGCCTTGTATTCATGACCAGCAGGTTGGGACTTGAGTGCAGGCTTAGATCCAGCTTCCATACACAGTGCAGAGGTATCTGGAGGGCATTTGAGGAAAAGCTACAGTAAGAAAAATCCTCTGGCTCCCAGCACAAAACATAGACAAAGTAACAGCAGATCTGGATGGGGAGCAGCTGGCCTTGTTACAAGGTGTGGGGAGTGAGAATAAACTAGGATCTGGGCCTGCCCGAAGTTCGGCTCTAGTCCTCTGTGGCTTTATTCCCACTGCAGCTAAAAATGTGTGATTCTACAATTTAGTAATAATATACTTCTTGACTGACCTTTCCTGGTAAGTTAATGACAGGAGAGAGTAATAAGGACATGCTTTTTAATCTAATGTCAGTCAATAATAGTATACAACTAATAGACTTAGACATCATATATTCAATAATTGTTTTTACTTAAAGCCCTTACAGTTTGCCCACTGAGACACAGCATGTCAGCAGCAGTCACTACCTATTGATAGGCAACAGCAAGACATTATTCATACCTTTCTGGCTAGTTTACTGTCTCCCAGAGCATCCGTCACACAAATATCTAAGCACTGAGATATACATTAATTTATATACACACACATTTTGTCTCAGCTGCCACAGAGGCTGGGATCATTATATGTTTCTCAATAGAAAGCAAGCTCCCCTACAAGTACACATATTTATTTCACTCAATTGCAAAAGAGCTTATTTATACCTTCTAATACCCAGAAATCCCAACCAGAATCAGTACTTTCTTCACGTTAAAAGGTGTATGTGTGCTTGGGAACACATCCAGGTAGGCTGAACACAAAGGTTTTTCCTCTGTCTGTGTGCATCTCAATCACTTTTCAAAGGACTAAATAAAATAAGTGAGTAGGAAATACTTGGGACTCCAGAAAAATTGAGTCAAACAAGATATGATGTCAAAACATGTCCAAAGAATTGAGGGATCCCTGCACTACATTCTGTAATGCTACAAGGAAATGGAATGCCTCAGCCAAAACCAACCACTAGGGAACGACATCTGGATTTTCTGTCATTCAGCACTGAACCACGCTACCCCTCAGCTATTATTGCCACCGATGCATTAATCATTTTGGAGAGTAAAGAATGAATTACCAGGGGTTCAGCTAGAACTGGAATGACAACAATTAACTTCTTAACTTTGCATATGAACTTCTTTTTGTGAAGTCTTGAGAGAGGCACAGTAATAGTTACTTATTTAGATAGTAGCTGCCCCAGGGTCAAATTGCTAAAAACATCCTTCTTGCTTGTTATCTTTATTTTGTTGCAAGGATTAGGTTCATCTCATTTTACACAGAAAAGATGAATGACCCAGTCCACTGGAAAGGTCTAATTTGCAGTCCTTTGCATGCTGAAGTCTTCCACCACTTACTCTTGTCACAATCAACACCCCACAATCCATTTAGTTTCATTTATAGCAGATTAATTTCTCACTGACCTTTGGCTTTGCTGTCAAACAGGCCTGAGACAGACAAGAGCTTGGGAACAGCAAGTGCCTTTGATGATTTCAATCACTGGACCTCAGGGATATTCTTAACTTCTCAAGTGCCAGAACACCACAAATAAAACCTGTCTCCTGCTTCCAGATGCCAGTGTCCACACCAACTGTGTTGTTGCTAAGCAAGCCCTACACAGTCTCCATAACTGCCCATAAATGGAAATGGAAGGCAAATGTTTCACTTATTTTAAATTTATCTTCAAATCTCCCTCCACTCCTTCTCTGTCAATTAGATTTATTTTCTTTGGGTTAAGTTTTAAAGGCAAATTCCTTAACATAAGGGTCATACTGCTCAAATTGCTACTACAGCAATTTTATTGCCTTATTGCCTTTGCATACCATTACCCAGTGGGCCTTGCAGTGTCATTACTTTGCTTTCAAGACTTCATCTCTAAATGCAAGTACAGGCTATAGTAACTGCATAAGGAAAAGAATAGCTAAATTCAACTACTCCCTGTCTTGTTCTCCAATAGAGAATGTCTCTCCTGTTCACCTCCATCAGTAGTAAAATCAACTGAATGCCCTCTCCAGAACTGAGATTTTGCCCAGAAGAGAAGGAAGACAGTTTTATTTCCAAGGCAGAGAGATTGTCTGTTGTTAGAAGCTAGGACTATTTTTGTTTGTCTTCCTTCCAGAAAGGAAAGAATCTATTCACATCAACTGTCAGAGCTCTAGCCATTGTTGGACTTCCTTGAGACAGAAAGCAGAGTTGAAAGAAAGGAAAGGTAGTTACATTACAAGGTCTGTTTGGGCTTATCTGCAATAATGCAATCCCAGCTCAGGAGTGCTCAGGAGCGTGACAGGAGTTGGACTCCTTACTATTTCCAGGGCACCACCTGGCAGAAGTGCAGGACTTCACATGTCACCTAGCTTCAGTGCCAGTCTCTTCCTGCAGCACTAGACAAGTCCTTAGGCTTACTTTCTCTCCTCCATGAATTTTTCATGGGGACTTCAAGGTTTACTGCAGCAAGTTAGACATTTCCATTAAAGAGAACACACTGAGAGGAAGCAGAAACATCTTTACAATCTCTGTTCAGGAAGTCCTTCTGCAGAGCTGGCAATTGGTTGTGGAAAATTATTTTCCAGAGCACATCCAGACCCTCTCCCTGTAGCCATATGCTAAAAAATCACACTTCATAGACTAAAAGGCCCAAAATGATTTGAAAGTCTGTCATTTCTCTTTCTCACAACGGCAAAAATTCTTAAAATAAGTTTCTTATTACTAAAAGATCTTAGTTTTTTTTTCAAAAGTAAGCAATAAAGGGAAATCGTAGAAGCGAGTCATTTCTGCTAGCTTGTTTCTTGAAAATAATGATCTTTCTCCTCCAGCAGACCCAATTACTCTTCCAGAAAAAAAAAAAAAGTGTATTGATGTAGATAATTCTCACCTTCATTTTTAATTATTGGTTGCTACGGCTGAACGTAAACACAAATACCCAGCAACAAGAGCCGTTTCTGGCATTAATCTGTTATGTTAATCACTACCACATCAATTTAAGTTTTGTGTAACATCTCTGACCAGTATTTTCTCATCTATTCCATTAATACAACTATTATAAAAATTACTTTTGTTTAATAGCTAGTGCAATGGGCTCACCAATTTTGGACAGTGCATTACTATATCAAGTGATATGTTAAAAAATTAAAAACATCAAAACACAAAAGTATACTGACTCAAATTCTTCCATATATTTTGTTGTATTCAGAACACTTGATTGCATTGGGTTTCAAGAAACATTAGTAACTTTCTATGGAGATTATTTCTTTAGTTATTTTTTTATAAAAACTTGACAGAGATGGAACCCAATTATTTCCAAGTCTGTCAACACTCTTTTAACTTCCTATGTCAGGTTTATATGTGCCTGAAAGATGCTTTAAGTGTCTTGATCTCCTTAGGCAAAAGACCCTGCACAAGTCTTCATCATTATTAATAGTACTGTGTAATGTTGTATGCCTGTGAATTTATATGCATGACACTCCAGGCATATGAATGCATGCAGAACCACAGATATGCGACATTGTACAAACCCACTAATGCTTAGTGCTTACTTAGTGCATTTTAGTAAAAAAATTTGAAAAGCTCTCCAAAACTAAGGGAAGCCTCAGAGCATAAATATCACAGCTACAAAGAAGAGGCAGAAGTCCCATGATCACTGCTAACCGCTAGGTCATACTCGGAGAGGGTATTACTGTGTTCATACCAGTACACCTGCCACCTTCTTTAACCAGGAGTTTCTCAAGTGCATTTGTAAGACTGATTGAAGATGATTACACCAAACATTTCTAAATATATCTAAACATTTCATACTCTGCTGACCAACACAAATATCTTTTCCCTCTTTGCCTGCCTTTGATCTCATATTCTCAAACTGCCCAATTCACTCAGAAGGGGTCATAGAATCATAGAATAACCAGGTTGGAAGAGACCCACTGGATCATTGAGTCCAACCGTTCCTATCAAAAACTAAACCATGCCCCTCAACACCATGTCCACCTATGCCTTAAACACCCCCAGGGAAGGTGAATCAACCACCTCCCTGGGCAGCCTGGTCCAGTGCCCAGTGACCCTTTCTGTGAAAAATTTTTTTCCTAATGTCTAGCCTAAATCTCCCCTGGTCAAGCTTGAGGCCATTCCCTCTTGTCCTGTCCCCTGTCACTTGGGAGAAGAGGCCAGCTCCCTCCTCTCCACAAAACCTCCTTTCAGGTAGTTATAGAGAGCAATGAGGTCTCCTCTCAACCTCCTCTTCTCCAGGCTAAAAATCTCAGCTCTCTCAGCTATTTCTCATAAGACCTGTTCTCCAACCCCCTCACCAGATTTGTTGCTCTTCTCTGGACTCACACCAGAGAGTCAACATCCTTCTTGTGGTGAGGGGCCCAGAAATGAGCACAAGATTCAAGGAGCAGTCTCACCTGTACCAAGAACGGGGGCAGAATAACCTCCCTGGACCTGCGGGTCACACCGTTTCTGATACAAGTCAAGATGCCACTGGCCTCCTTGGCCAACTGGGCACACTGCTGGCTCATGTTCAGATGGCTGTCAACTAACACCCCCAGGTCCTTCTCCTCCAGGCAGCTTTCTAGACAGACTTCTCCTAGTCTGTAGCACTGCACAGGGTTGTTGTGTCCCAGGTGCAGGACCTGACATTTGGCTGTGTTAAACCTCAAGCCATTGGTCTCTGCCCAGTGGTCCGGCCTGTTCAGATCCCTTTGGAGCGTCCCGACCCTGCAGCAGATCAACATTTTCACCCAGCTTAGTGTTTTCTGCAAACTTGGTAAGGGTGCACTCGATGTCTTCATCCTGGACCCAGCACTGAGCCCTGGGGAACCCCATTTGTGACTGGCCTCCATCTGGGTTTAACACCATTTCCTACCACTCTCTGGGCCTGGCCATCCAACCTGTTTTCCACCCAGGATCTTATAAAACCAGTCTAAAAATTGAAACATTCCTCCATTTCCAAGGTCATGAACAAGTGAAAAAGAGGTTGACATATTAATGTGTTCCTTCTCTCCATGCTCCTCCTACCTGTTACACAGATATTCTGAAAACAGCAGATGCACAAGTGCCATTATGCAACATGAGGATTTTCATAGAGAAAGGTGTTTTATTTTTAAATGGCCTCATACCTTGGAGTGTAAAACTTGTCTTTGTCATCAAAAGATGCATGCATCTTGTGTCTTCTACTGTTTATGTTATAAAAATATTTCAGTTATTCTCCCACTGGAGCTGGGGCTTCCTCTCAGTGGCTACTTTCCATATATAGATGGTCTTTCATAGCACAGAACCTAGGGGATCATTATGGGAGCAGAACTGGGTAAGGCAAAATTTTAATTTCACGTGTCTTGGTAGAAGAGAGTTGAGAACTTTCCCAGTCTGATTGCTTGAAAGACTGTCTCTCTTCTCTCTTCATCTCCAGCTGAAGAAACATGCTACAGAAGTTACCTATATCAGTTATGAAACTGGCTATCACATTAGAGAAACTGCATTTCCGCAGCAAGAGAATGTTGCCCACCTTCTCCAGCATTGTCATCTACAAGTAAGAACTTGACTGTCATGAGGAAGTTTAACTGTTCCCCAAGTCTGCTAACCTGGAAACCATGCTCAGGTCTCCAAATTCCTTTCCCATCTCCCCCAGAAAGCAACATACAAGCAGAAACAAGTGTCCTATTTCCACACTGGAGCTGCGTGATTCATCTCTAGCTTCTGATGTGGTCATGGAGACTTGGCTTGTGGTGTCTCAAAGATGAGATTTTCAGAAATAGTTTTGGGAAGATTCCTTTGCTCCTCCAGGGGAAACTTGGAATCTTTCTACAGTCTATAAAAGACTGTTGCCTGAAGCCTGTGCACTCACCACTCAATGCAAGACTACTCCAGCCCCAGAGAAACAACCATCTCTAAGCCCTGTTGCACTGCTACAGCCACTCAGGAGACAGTGTGTCAAGTCCTAAAGTAATGATGCCCTGTCTTGCATCTCTTTTGAGTTATTTTCAAAGGACAGATCTTGATTTCTTCAGTGGTAGATTCTGTAATCATGTACATTTAAATATGAAGGGGGAATCAAGAGCAATTTTAAGGGCATGTGGATCTGGTCTTCTGCCAAAGTGCTTTATTCTATAATGAAGTCTTCCTTTTAAGTCACTTTGCAGACACTTTGGTCTGAACCCAATATCAATAGTATAGGTTAAATTTCACATGCTTAACAATATTTAACCCTGGGGCCTCTTCTTGGGCCGTTAAATGTCAGACAGTACATCAGCCCAGGGTACTGGGACAGGAGGTGGAAGCCAGAAAGGCAGCCCATTGATGGGTAACTAAAAAGAGAAGGAAAACCTTGACCTATGCTGTACGAGTTCAGTATAGCAAATGGTAAAGCAGACCTCCTCTTTCAGGCTGTTTGTAGTCACATTTAAATAGTCAATAATTCATCACTTACAGTGAGAATGTTAAATGCAGAAGGCAGCAGAATGTAAATTGAAATGGCTAATCCTTTTTAGCATGATCCATTAACAACAAAATATTAAAGGTGAATGGGACAATGAGAAAAGACTTCATGGGTGAGTGCATTGGCCTTTTGACTCTGAGGAAAGATCTGTACTCAAAGCTTCATGAGGTTACAAGCAGAAGTAGGTCACACAAGCCTAACGGATGTTTGTCTGTATCACAAAACCAGTGATAGTCTGCAAGTACAAGCTAGAGCCTCAGATAAAGAGATTGTTATGAAAGGACTTTGTTCAATTCTTCACATTACTCAAGCTAAGTGTAGTACTGAGCATGCTGCTTTGTTTCTTTAGCTCTGCCTGCCATCTGCAATGGAGATCCCATGAATCTCTGTTGTGTTGGAAGGATTAGCATGTTAGACCAAATGTTTGGGAATTGTCATTATGTGGGAGAGGATATTAGAAGTGGAACTGACACTTTCTAAAATAGTGATGTCACTATATATGAAAATTGGGATGTAGCAGGTGAGCGGGAAAGCAAAGCAGCAAGAGAGGATGGAGCTTAGGATGCAGTTTTACTCTTTTAATGTGTGTTTATTTAAAATCATAACAGAAATACTAAAACCCTAACAGAACAGTACAATGTCAGAAGAAAAGCAGCTTAACAAGTACTCCCTGTTGATTTGGGATAACAATCTCTAAACCCTTAAAACAAACCAAAAGATCAACTGTCTCATTTTAACCAGGACACCGGAAGATTAAAGGACCAGCTCTGAAAGTGGTCATTAAAACCTTTCAGTACTTAAGCTTAACTTATTCAAACTGAACACTGACATCACTACAGATGCTCTCTGCAGGACTAGAGGTTTGGTGCTAGAGTAATGCTTTTGATTGTTTGTTGAGATAGCACAATTCTAAAGAAGAAGAAAGTATTACCAGAGCAATGTATCAGAATGGAGCCTGAGGGGGCTTATAGGAGTTTGTGTGTATTTCTCTGGGACTCTGTTCATTCATTATTTCTCCTAAACAATTTATTCAAGATTTTGTGGGTGTTCATAACTTTAGTACCTCCCAACCCCCACCTCTTTTGCTTCTGAAATCTGTGTTTTGAACCCGTTGTTTTCTAGGCACTGCTCCAGAACATAGCATTTCTACTGGGAAATGACGACTGCAAAGAAACATAGCATCTACTTAGCAACAGAAAGAAAAGGAATGATAAGTGTGTTTTCTTTTAGTTTTTATAAAAGACGCAATAATCTCTCACCTGAAGAGTAGTATAAGTGCTTCTCATGAAACATCATAAAACAATACAGTCCTGTAAAACCAAACAACATGTCAAAGCCCTACTTTTTTTCTTTCATTAACCTGCTCTAATCCCAAGAATTTTCTAATGGAATATGCATTGAATTGATGAGTCTTCCTCCAGTCCCTCAACTTAGCCAAAAGAGGTGGAAAAAATATAAATATATCTACATTTTACACTCAGTCTTAATTTGTTCAAAGGTTGGAAGAGCTTAAAAACCCACCAGTGCCTCATGGAAAACTGACAAATATTCTATTTAGAGACATTTTGGCTGCTTCTGTCCTTCTTTTTGCTGTAGTGTTCTCTTCCCCCACAGCAAGGGCTCATTCACATTGGGGACGTAAGAGTTTTATTGATGTTGGCTGAGGAAGGGCCCTGCCACCTAGCACGAACTATCCCCCTGTTAGTGGGGAACTGTTCCTTGCAGGCCTCAGCTGCAGTACGAGTAGTCAGGTAATCAGGTAAACTTCATACTCTCCCTACAAGACCTTCCCACCCACCACAAAAAAAAAGGAAAAAAACCCTTCCTATGCTTTTCTTCCCAAAGAGAAGTATAAGAAGTATATGTAAGAGATTTACATAGTATGTTCTCCCTGACCTTTATAATATTTGTGCTGTTTAGTTTAATCCTCAGCTGTTTATGAACTCCAGTTCAAAACCCACCTCCCAATAACCAGATTTTTTCAAAATTCTTGCTGCATAAGGTTAGAGAGGAGGAAGACAGGATGCTATTACTGTAAAGAAAGGGTCCATTGAGGGAAGAACCCCCTCAAATTTTAATAAAGGGATTTTTGTGATGCTAGTGGCTGTTGGAAAAGAAATAGCTGTATTTGATCTAACTGAACATGGGAAGAATAGGCAAACAGGCTACGCCTCATAGCTTTATCTCTACTAGAAAGAAAACGTTAGTAAAGGGTGCTGCTCTGTGGAAGGCAGCAAGAGTATAAAAGCAGATGGTGTTTGAGCATTTAACCACTGCTATCCAAGCATGACTTGGCAATGAACATACTAGAGGCCTTGTTTACCCTAGAGCTTTGGACAGTGCAGCTGCTACTCCAGTTCTGGCAGAAATTTTCAAGTACAGGTATGCTTGGTGAGGAGCAGCTATCACTAACCTAAATGGGAAAGAGACACTGGCTCAAATTCAGCTGCGTCTGTAGACAAGCAGTCCAGACAACCTCCATTGCTGGCCTGCACACTGAATTCTAGCCAGGATAGTTGATGGCTGCATCAGCATCTAAGAAATAAGAAATATTTGGCCCAAACAAGCTCTGTCAACCAGTACTTGAGGGGCTGACTGTCTTCTCAGCAACTGGGAATGCAGATCTGTTTTAACTACCCAGCTCTAAACTTCATCCTACCCACACCCACCTCACACATTTCTTTTCCACTATCGGCATGAGGCTCAAAAGAAGTTATTCCACAGAGACCTGTCTTTTCCTCTGTGCATGATGAAAATAACCATGGATATTTGGAGATGCTACTTACACACTCTAAAAATTGGAAGAGAGCAAAATAGTCTATGTAGGAATAGAAATTAGGGAAATAACCAATATATCCACATGCTCAGGCATGAACATTAATCTCTGAATGAATTTTCAGGGATCTAGTCTAAGCCTATTTCAGAAAATATCCTCCTTGAGCATAACACCAAATAGGAATATGATATAACTCTAGTTCTCTACTGAAAAGCCCACAGCCTGACCTCCAAAATCAGATCCCAAATATCCTCTAATTTTTTAGCAGCCAATCAAATATAAACAAGTACAAAACCAAATCCAAATTACCTTAACATCACACTGCCTGCAGCACAATGGCGAGGTGATCCCTTGCCTCCCATTACCCACCCCAATAATTCTTTTATATGGAGTGTGAAATAATTAGAAGCAGCAAAAATAATTTAGGAAACAAGAAGAAACTAATTGTATAAGCTTGTTTGGGGAAAACACAAAGGACAAAAGCAAACCTGGTATAGATGCTGACAGATACAGTACCAGTATATTAAAGCCCACACATGTATTAATAATAAGCTAACTAATGGTCCCTTGCACAATACACAATGAATTTACTACACAGCAGCCTGCTGCTGTGGTGCAATGTGGCTCTATATGATAAAGATCACAGTTTGTGAAGCAAGAGAGTTTAATATTGTGTCCAATCCAATGACTTTACACTGTGTTTGGGGAGAGACCAAAGTTTCAGAGCACAGCTCTGGGAACCTAAAATTCTCCAAGCCAGCAATGTTGTTGATTACATCATCTGGATCCAGGCAAGTTACAATCTACTTCAGCACCCACCCTCCAAAAACATTAGATTTACATATCATTAAATAGCATTACTCCACAGCAGCACTGCTCAGGCCTTAAATGCTGTGGCTCAGCCTTCAGGGACTGAACTCATCTTTCTGTTTCAAAATGTGAGCCTTCTTAACTGAGCTAAAAGATGATCTTAATCAGCAATACAAATCAATGGAAATATTTGTTCCTATCTAACATCCTTTTTCATTCCCCAGACCATGCTAGCAAGACAAGGTTGTTTCCTTAGCTTGCTAAATGGGAAAACCAAGGTATGGTGTTAGTTGGAAAGCTCACTGAAGATCACCAAAGAGGCTGAAGTTGTGGGGAAGTGAATTCATATTTACTGCATCAAAGTCCTACATTGACAGCTCAGTGATCTTTAAGTAGCAGGGAGAAAGACAGAAGCCTGATGTCAGATAATATGTCCTTGACTGCTAAGCATGAAACTTGCTTGACTGGACCAACAAACCCTAAACTCTGGTAATGTAAGTTCTTCTTGACAGCACATTATCTAGGTTAAATCACATTTTGACTTCAAGACAGACATTAGGACTCTCTTTAATGTTGTGTTGTACCATATCTATTTGTGTCGAGAACAAACAGATGCAAGATGTGGGTTTGCAGGCATGAAGAGGGGTCTAAACTGGTCACAATATCTCCGGAAGATGCTGTTTTCCAGGGTAAATACTACCTCATTATAAGATTCTTTTTTGAAAGATGAGTTGCAAATACAATTCTTAAAAGCACGCAACATACACAACCACATGATCCAAGAAAACATAGTTTTGGTTTTATGTTAAAAGAGACAGTAAATAGTGTATTACTGTTCTCCTGCTCCCCTTCCACCTAAAAAAAAATCAACTGAAAAATCTACCCTTTTAGGGACCGAGTTATATGCATTTTAAACTCAACCAGTGCTAAAGTTGCTGACTGTTTTCTCCAGCAGCTCAACTTCACTGACTGAACTTACATTGTATTCTGAACTTTAGCTGTTAAAAAAAGCCCTCTGTTCTTTGAGTCTTCTCTCAAAGAATCTGCCAAGTACACTTGATCCTCCAGAATTACCTTTCCTGATCTCAAGCTTCCTAACTCAACACAATGGTTTAGAAACAACAAACTAACATAATTTGCAAGACCCTCCCAATTCTTCTGAGTGAAAGGCATTCTCTCAGGCATGCTACTCAAACTCACCCGAGTTGCCTACCCAAAACATCTCTACCACTTCAGCGCATTGCTGCCTTTCTCCAGCACACACTGCAGCTGCTGGGCAGAACTGCTGTTTGCTTACCCACCCACCACACATTGCTCCAGCAGTGGCTGAATGTCACTGTAAAGGCTAAAGGTTTCCTCTGTGTGTGTACGGTTTTGTAAAGCACTTCAGGATCAAAAGTGCTAGTGAAATGCAAGCATATTATAAAAGCTCATAGTTTCTTCACAGCCAGTTTGACAACTAATTACAGTTGTGTGCTTTGCTGAGAAGCTCTGAAAGTTGTCAAGAGCAAAACCCTATGGCACCATCTGACACCGATGATGCTATAGCTGGGAGTGCTGCCATTTTTTATGCTTTCAGGTCTGGCTTTGAACTGGACATGAACTTGCATAGATATGTTCCTGATGCACAAGTCAAGTGCACCAGTGCAGTGATCCACCACACTTTCCATCACTTTACACTTAACTGCATACCAAGCTTTCATAAATTACACTTGCTGCTTTCCAGTCTGCCTCTGATGAGAGTGCAGTTGACCTCAGTGTCACTGGTGTCAGTGGTGAAGAGCACAGGCGGCAGCTCAAATGGCCAGCTGCTCGGTAGAGCTTTCACTTCTGAAGGAGACATTGCAAACTCACTTCTTTCTGCCCTGCCCTCCCTGAAAAGATGCCTATAGTCTGCAGCATGGATGGTCTGACAGTGTAGATCTTGACAAGAAAATAATTTGTCAGGGGTTACTTAGGAACAGTCTGGAACAAAGACAGGAACAGAACTTGGTCAGGTGAATCTCAGTGCACCATCTTAGACTATAACACTGGCCTTCTCTTGATAAAGCACTGGTATTTCAGCACCAGATGTTCTTTGTTTGATACAGCTTAGCCTTGACACACATGGATAACACCTCCAAGAAACTGTATGAGTTAATTGAGGAAAGGAAATCAAGAGAGCCACAACTTCCAGCTTCTTATTCTAAATGTACTAATACCAAATTTCTTTGCACTCTGCATAAGAAACATCAGGGGTTGAGGGTTTTCCTTTCCCTCCTTCCTCACAATCACTTAAGAAGAGATTGTGCTTGCTTTTAACAGATAGGTTATTAAAGGGACCAGTCTTACTGAGCTAGATGGTCCTTTCTGAGACTGTGTCAGCCTATGACTAAGGTCAATAAAAATTATTTCATCCCAGCTTTTATGTGTAGGCAGGAGAGCAAACATTTTAATGAGAACAAGAAGCTCTGAAAAGCTGGAAGGAGGGGGATAGAACAGAACAACAAAGCTCACACGAGATGTTCAGTGCCGGTAAAACAAGTGTTCAACTTCGACTAATATATGACTTATGAGGCGGTTCATTTCCACCCCTACTCACATGTATCTGAAGGGAATAGAATTTAAGTGCCCCAGCTCTTTCTTCGCAAGGGATTTGACAAATTATTTTCTGTGCTGCCACCACAGTCACCCAAAATAGGTAAAATATTTCATTTTGGAAAGGAAAACATTTACATGAGGACTTGACCTTTAACTCAATGTCAGAAACTCCCCAGGTGGGAGGTGAGACTGATGGGAGCTTCAGCAGAGTCTAGAAACCTCCTAGAGTAATTACTGTCTCCATAGCAACAAAATACTGACATGNGTGGAGGAGGGAGGGGATTACCCTAAAAAGCACACCGATTCCCACCTATATAGACATTCAGGCATTAAAGACTCCTGGGTCACTCTCTTGGGATGACAATAGCTTAAACAGCCAAGATAGGCTTCTACATTGACTGAATGGGGGATCTAGCATGGCTTCAACTTTGGACCATCACACTGCAGGCAGGACCCCAAAACAGCATGACAGCAGTCTCCATCTCTGCTCATTGCTCAGCTTTCTGCTGAGACTATCAAAGAGTAAAGAAAGGCAGATACAGTGACGCTGTTACCAGCTTTACAAACTCAATTCATCTGCAAGTGGAGCTAAAAGGCAGCCAAAAAGCCTGGAGAAAATAAAGTACAGGTTTTTAATTGGAACTGCACAAAAAACATACCAAGTAGGCAAAAAAAAAAAACAAAAAACCAAAAAAAAAATTATAATTAAAAAAACACCAAACCAGAAGAGCAACAATAAAAAAGAGCACAGGAAGGAAAAGTTAGGAAGATCAGCCCTTTTTCTGGAGTACTACTGGTCTCCTATTATCATTGCTTTTTAAGTCAGATGCCCTGACTTCCATATACTTCACCTCAAAATTAGGGTTTCTGGTCAGGAATTTCTCCAGGACAGAAGTGATTCAATAAATCACTATGATGGGAAGAAAACTTAAAAGCTCTCAAACCCATATTTCACATACTGATATACATTTTCACGGAATCACAAAATAGTTAAACTTGGAAGGGACTTCTGGAGGACAGCCTGTCCAAGACCAGTGGTATGAGGCTTAACACGGCCAAATGCCAGGTCCTGCACTTGGGACACAACAACCCTATGCAGTGCTACAGACTAGGAGAAGTCTGTCTAGAAAGCTACCTAGAGGAGAAGGACCTGGGGGTGTTGGTTGACAGCCATCTGAACATGAGCCAGCAGTGTGCCCAGTTGGCCAAGAAGGCCAATGGCATCTTGGCTTGTATCAGAAATGGTGTGACCAGCAGGTCCAGGGAGGTTATTCTGCCCCCGTTCTTGGTACAGGTGAGACTGCTCCTTGAATCTTGTGCTCATTTCTGGGCCCCTCACCACAAGAAGGATGTTGAGACTCTGAAGTGAATCCAGAGAAGAGCAATGAA